>NW_019292938.1:0-44733 GCF_000500325.1 Leptinotarsa decemlineata | reverse complement strand
CGAAATACCCATACTGACCATATGTATGTCAGAATGCCTGCTTAATAAACTATATAAATAACTAGGTGTTTCAGTTTGAAGCTTCTTAAACAAAAACATCAAATATTGGACTCTGTACCTCACATTCAGCTCCTTCATTTTTAATAAAAATGGGGTGACATGTTCACCATATGGTTTACAGCATACGAATCGCACGCAAGCATTTTGTACGTTGTAACTTCTGTTTGTTATATTGTGGCAAAAAATTGTAATACATCAAACAACAATACTCGATATGGAGGTAAATAAGAGTTTTAACTAACCTGAGTTTCATTTCTTCTGATAACTGATACTTGAATTTATATAGCGATTTGAGTTTGAAGAATTATACTTTGAAAATGTTTGTCACATGTTCATGGGAAGACAAAGAGCTATCTATGGTTACGCTAAGATTTTTAGCACTGTCTATTCAGTCAATGTCTGCGTTATCGAAAGTGAGCCTGAAGCTACACTGAGTCTAAACTATTTGTTTTTGAGACCCTATGTATAAGGCCACAATTTTATTTGGATTGATTTTCAGTCCATGATTCTCCGAGTATAGGAATTTTTTGTGTTTATATTGGCCACACAACTTTCTGTATCGGTGTTATGAGAAGACAAATATAACTGTATATCATCTGCGTATAGATATACTCGACAATGTGATAAGAAAGTGGGGTAATCAAAAATAAACACTGGAAACGTCAAGGGTCCTAAAATACTTTCCTGAGGTACACCTGAGATTGTTTCTTTTAGGGATGACCATGAGTAATCATCCAGTTTGACAACTACCCCAATATGAGTATTAAATGACAGGGCTTGACTAGTAGAATAATAGTACACTTTCAAAAAGATGCAAATTCAAGATGGCCACAGATACGAAATGGCGGATTACATATTACTTTGTTATACTGATGCACTGAACGAACTAAATAGAATGAGAAGAATTGAGTAACAAAATTGGAAACTAAAAACTTGAAAAGGAAGTAAGTGATTTTTTTCTGTGGTAAACGATTTTATTAAAAAAATAATGATGTGAATGAAGTAGTGAAAACTGAAAAATAATTCGGAAGGTCTTAGGTAGCGGTCATCACACCACTCTCCTCGACAATCTACGGAATTGATCAGATAAAAAAATAATGAAATGGTTGGTCGTAGTATTTACATAAACAATGAGTGGCTATATTCACCTGGGAGTATTTGATTCATTGATTACAACAACTTCACCCTCCTTGTCCATTTAGAACGTCCAATAAGCATTGGAAGATATTCACGCAACCATCGTTTCCAAAATGAGTTTGAAAAATATTGTGTGTTGTTACCAATCTCTAATATGAACAGAAGCAAATGTGGGTTCAAAATATTTCAATCGAATATATCATTTCACAAACTACACCTAACGATTTGATCTCCACAAACTTTATTTGAAAAATATAAATATATCACGACATGTTTCGCTAACACAGTAGCTTCTTCAACAGTGATTCAAATCACTGTTGAAGAAGTAATTCAAATCACTGTTGAAGAAGCTACTGTGTTAGCGAAACATATCGTGATATATTTCTCAAACAAAGTATGTGGAAATCAAATCGTAAGGTGTAGTTTATGAAATTACTGTGGATTTTCATAACGGTCGAATCAATCAGAAGAATATATCATTATCAATTGCCTTCGTTTCCAATTTTCAAATTTTGTATATGCAATACTTCTCGAGAAACGTCAAAAATAATTCTGTATGGAAGTTTCGACTTATTATTATGTTATATGTTTATGTATATGTTGACTATCTGCTTCACATACATGTATATGTAGTTCATAACCAAAGCTGCACATAATTTCCTCACACTATCACCATTTAATTCTTGAAAACCACTTTTCTCTTCATGGAATATCCATATAACTCAATACATTAAGGATTTCTCATTTATCAACCTGGTTCTAAACATTCAGCCTTGGATTTTGAAATTAAATTATTTGTCGATATTTGTCGATATATTGAGAAATTAATGTTTTCTTTTTCGAAATATGTGAGAGTTCTAGTAGTATTCAAAATTCAAATTTCCTTTAACTGATATTGGAAAAACAAATATAGTACATTTAACAGATATATACAATGTGACACACTCAAGATGAAGACATCTGTGTATGTTAGTCATTTTTGAAATGAGAAATTTGATTTTTGGTACAGGCGTAGAGCTTCAGGGTCTGCACTTTTTGCAATACTTAGCTCGAGTGTTAGCATCAAACCCAGCCTACTGCGATCCAAAAGGGCGAATGCTCGATATTTTGCTTCGCGTTGGAAATATCTGAAAAAGTTGATTGAAGAAGTTGCTTGGAAATAGAATTTGAGCCTGCATACCAAATTTCAACCTTAATTCAGCTTTTTAATTTCATCTCCACTAGCCCTGTCGCCAATGTTGAGGAATATTACAATTTTTTGTTCAATATGATGGAACTTGCCCAATTTTGGATGGAAAATCGTCATTTTGACTGTTTCAAACCAGTCCCATGTTTTGTGTTTCAACAGTTTTCAATTTGGGCTAGAGTGTCATAGAAACAAAAGAACTATATATATCCAGAATTCAGAATTCAATCAAGGATTTTTTGAACAGGTGCCTTCAGTTGCTCTTTTTTTTTCTCTGAAACAAATTAATTTCGATTCCCGTCACATGCGGTAAGTCAATCAAATTTCGTATTATCCAAGAATATCAAAAGTAAATTCAATATCCGCTTGATATCCTCAATGGTATGATATCCTGAGTGGTAGATGGAAAGCACAACACAAGTACTTTAGTTACTTAGGTGCATCCATCCTCACACTGAGGGAAATATTAACTGTAAATATAACTGCAAAAACTGTAAAAATGATGACCTACAAATAAATCTTGAATCTTGAATATGATTTTCCAAATATATTTCACAACTTGAAAATTTTTCATCAAACCAACTTGTTCTCATAAAAACTGATTTTGTTTTTTCAATGATTTTCTTACCTTCGTTCGCTTCGCATATTCTCAATAAATCACTTTTATATTTCACTTTCGTTTTAGGGAACTTGTTTTCCGTCGCTGAATTTGTCACATGCTCTCACTTTTATAAATGGAGAGTAGCTATCTTCTTTCATCATTAATTTTCTCTGAACAAGGAGATTGCTCCCAAATGGAAAAATGAGATGATGAATTATATCAGCATTTTGATGTCGTTTTCCACTCCATGAAAAATAATAAATCACTGAACTCTGCTTTCGGAAACACTTTTGCCGAATTTGAGCCAAATCAATCATACTATTCACATTCATTGAAAATCTTCCGCTGCAAGAAATTGAAAAATTGTGATGAACTGATCAGTTTCACCATCTAGGTCTACGTTCATAAACGAGAAGGAAATGAAGTTTCTGATCTGCACTTGCATGCGACACTGGTTATTATAAGCGTCACAAATTCTATTTTCCATTCATCCAAATAATCAAATTTGTTATGCAGCAAAATGATTACGGGGATTTTCAAAAAACTCCAACTCGATAAATAGATTTCTGATTCTTTATTTTTCATTTTATTGAATTTCGATAACCGATTGCGTAGTTATTGATGTTTGAACTTGTGACTCAGAATTCGCCTCCCTATCGCTAGTTGCACACACATCGATTTTGGACGGCCGACTTTGTACCGGTCGTCCAAATTCCAATAGTGAACCACATGTGGGAACGGGACCTTGCACACACGCCGACTGGTGATCGTCGCCGGTAAAATACCGGTGAGTAGCCGTCCACTGCCACTGTATCGCCGGCAGTACCGGGAAGTAGTGGCGTACATGACTAAATACACTCTTGCATACTCACCGGTTTTTTACCGACCATTCCAGTTTCGAATGCTTGGTGAAATTGTAGTTACTACGCATTAACTTCGTTTTGGTAGTGGGTGCCAATTACGACAACAAAGCAACTGATTGTTTGACCGATAAAAATCCGGTGAGTGTGCAAGCACCCGCTACCAATAAAATATCGGCCGATTTTATACTGGCCGTCCAAAATCGGTGTGTGTGCAACTAGCGTATGTCAGATTTTTCAAATAAATATTTATTGCAAAGAGAAATAACTGAGTAACATCTTTTGCAATACATGAAGGTTGATTCCAATGGCATACAACGATAATATAGTATTTAAATTTCGTTAGTAATAAAAAATACTATTTTCAGTTTTATGTCTTTTATGTCAGAACAATATCACACATTTTAGCAGTGAACATTCTCATTTTAGAGATAAGTGCATTTGTCACTTCAATGAATACTTATGCAGTGTCGATTTGCAATCGAACGTTCGGACGACAGTTTCGTTTCTGATATGGTGGTGGACGGACGTGTCGATAACGAACATCCACAAAGAAGGTACGTGGACGTCATTGTTGGAGATGGAACTCAGTTTGTGTTGTGAGTGTCCGCCATCATAGAACTTGCCACCATGAAAATGAATAATTTGTGTTACTCTTATAAGTGTTTAGAGAGAAACAGCACTCTCATCCACGCAGGATGGAGGCCGGGTTGACCGGATGTCCACGTGGGAGTCCTAAAGTAGATTTACGTAACACCTACCCCCATTCACGCCGGTTAGCGGCTGGGGTGAAAGTCCACAGGGGAATCGGATTGTACCAATCCTATAATAATAAGTCGCCTTCCGAGCAGGAGGCAACTTGGTGATAAGGTTTTGGTGCTTTTTGATTGAAAAAGTTGGACAAAACGGTGTGGCAGCATTGCTTCGAGCAAGACCGCTGCGCCCCACCGACGACGCTCCTGTCAATTTTGATAGGAAGAGGATGGACAAATGCATCCGAGTGGGAAGCAACGTCCAGGAAACCTAGAGAGAGGAGATCAACTCATAAAACTGCATTATTCTGTCAGGACCATCTTCTCTCTCTGTAGGTTTTCTCCAGTTTATAGGGGAGTAACTATATAGAGTTTCTTGTAGCTCCTCTGATTCTAGCAACACTTCCAATTGTTCGAAAATTTTCAAGCAGTTTCATGCAGTAAAATTTTGCATTGAACACTCAGTGTGGCTCATAGAAATCACGGCCGACCTCGGTGTGAAGCTGTCAAACAGAAATAATACCCTCTGTTACTAGGGTAACTCGGCGTGGATTCTTATCTGAATTATCAATCGCGAAAAATCACAAATGTATGTAACCTTGAAATGGAGAGATGTCACCAGAAAACACCATTATTATTAAATCAAGAATTTCATTTGGAAAATTTCCATAATTGAACTGAAAAGTGGCAAAGAAGGTAAAATGATGAGATGTGAAAGTGCTTACTTGTGTTTTTCCATAGTTTGCATTGTGCAAAATGAATGTAGAAGAGTAGCAAGTCTCAGGGGAACACTTTTACGAGAGATTGATTCTTGGGATACATGAAATGTGGAAATCTTCCAAAGAAAGAAAGAGAGCAATTAATTTGAAAAATTAACTCTTTACAAAGATGTGTAGATCATGTGAACAAACTGGCTGATACTTGATGAAAATCCATATCGTATTTGAGAAACACGCGTTGCATTTTTATAAAAGTGTTTAGTGAAAATCTCACAATGAAGTGATTCTTGAATAAATAACTTTCAGTAAAATTTGAAAGAGAAAGCCCCCTCCAATCAACTACTTTCATATAAATATTGAATTGCACGAAAGGAAAGATACTTTCATAATTACTTTTATATGAACATTGAATTATACAAAAACCTTTTTTTTTTATTCAGTTTATACTCGAAATTACTTAACGATGGTTTTTTGAAAACACAACATAAGCAATACAGAAAAATCCTCAAGGCGATCTAAGAGCGATGTCTATGCGAAAGTAGCGATTCACGTTGGGTTTGAATCGTTGGAGATCAAGTTCATTTGAAAAAAAGTTCTCAGGAAGTGTATTCCATATTAACCCAGTTTATGTGGAATGAAAGTTGTCATAATATTATCTCTGAAGAAAAAAAATTATATTTTTTTGTTGCTGAGATGCTTCTCAATGGATGCATCATCTGATGTGTTTTGTGTTGCATTGTGTTTTGAAAAGATATATAAATATTCCACTTCTACTGATTGATACTGATGTTTTTTTCGACTGATACCTGTAATAATATTCTGTAAAAGTGTTTTTGATGATAAAGTTTTGGTAATTATGTGGTCATTTCTTTGGGCATTAGTTTTACTGTGTACTTCAAAGCGATATATATCAGAACTGAATATAGGGGAATCGAATATTAAAAAAAATGCACCAAAGAAATTGAAGCACGTAGATGCATTAATCAATAAAATAAAAAGAAGAACCAAATATTCTGAGCAGTATTTTGAGAATGAAGTAGAAAAGCAGCATGAGAAGAATGAAAAAACGCCGAAAGTTATGATTGGTACACTGCATAGCAAGATGAACGATATTAGTTTCCACAAAAACAAACTGGAAAACAATTTTGAATAGAAAAAATAAATATCTGATGGAACTGGATAATGAGATCGAAGAGTTGGGAAAAACTTGCAAATATGTATGAACTACTACTTTTCTACTATCAGAAGCCGAAACTGTAGAATATGTTGTTGTTTTTGTTTAAAATTGTTTTTTCCGTTAACCAGCTGTCGCAGCCCTACGAAGAACAACCCTCAGAAGTCGAAACTTGTGCGAGCTAAGGACTAACGAGGTCTTACCTTTCAACGTGTGATTCGTAACACGGGTTGGACGATAGCAAGTGGAAATCGATTGTTCAGCCTGCGGCTTGAACCAACGACTCACACATCGGTCGATTGAGAGAGCGAACAAAGCACCCACGTATAACCGCACGGCTACCGACCTACCTATGTATTAACAATAGTTGCTGTACTTGAATAATGAAACAACCTACTCAAAATAAATAAATCGAAGGAATTTGATATCGAATCTGAGCAATCCATCCAGAAGAAAGTGGATCCTTACAAAACAAACAGTGATAAATCAGTGGAACCTGAAACAGAAATTAACCATTGAATGAAGCTGGATTGTTGAATTCATATTAACACTAGATCTTTCAGTACAACAAAAGAGAAAAATTCAACTGAAAATAATAGAATCAACCAAAAAATTTCAAGATAACTGAAATCATTCAACACCAAAGAGTAAACAAAAACCAATTGTTTCTCAAGTGCACATAGAGTAAATGAAAAATTAGATTCACCTAATTCATAATATCAATTATGATATGTAATGAAATGAAATCATTCTCATTTTCATTTGAATTTTTTCAATATTAGGATGTAATAATTCATTGAACTGTGGTACGAACGCAAGCAACGTAAAATCATTACATCTTCATGTATTGAAATATTTTATGTGGAATTTCGCACTCATTCTATATTTTCCTATATTTTGGGAATTTATAAAAAATCCCCAGATCAGATAATGAAATCCCCTATCAACCCATTATATAAAAATACCTTTTTCTAATTTGTTTTAGATTATCCCTCTGAAATCGGTTGATCAGATAATATAATAATATTCTCAATTAATCCATATCATGAAAAGCTTTTTCAGAAATTGCGCTGGATTATTATTCGACTGATGAGTAATCTACATATTTCATTTGCTGAGATATCAATAGTTAAGAAATGAATGTAACTATTGTAGTCTTCCCAATTATAGACTTTCAAGAAATATTCATACGTATCGTTAATTCAGACCAAATTTGAGTGTTAAAATGCAAAATGCATCATTGCTTCATATAAATTCGACAAAACAAATTCAGGAACATTATTCATAAGTTCACATCACCAGGTCTGTTTTTCAAGTTTTTTGTTATGATAATCTTCTTAGATTGGAAATTATCCACTTATAAATAATGGGTTTTCGATAATTGAATAGAACTGGCCGATACTAGATGAAAATCCATATTACAGTGAAAATCATACAATAAACTGTATTAATTAGTTTTTCCAATGGGTTTTCGTATTGAAGATTCATTTAACATTTTCTGATTGATGCCGTTACTTGTTGAAGATCCATATTCTAATATATAAAAATGGATGTTTGTTGGTTGGTTGGTTGGTAAGTGATAAACTTCTACATCGCTCAACCGATCGTGATGAAACTTGACATATATAAGTGATTTTTCATAGAAAAGGTTTTTAGGCTATCGATTTTTCTGTTACTCGCCAGTAGATGGCGCTGTAGAAAATTTTTTTGAAAGCACTGTTCTATAACGCTGCGTACGTCTAAGTACGTAGATTCTGATTCTGTCAAAACATTATAACAGCAGCGACACAGCAACATAGTACTAATTAGTACCACAACTAACATATTCTACGCGGGCGAAGCCGCGAGCAACATCTAGTAATTTTATAAAATATACCTTACGATTTGATCTCCACAAACTTCATTTGAAAAACATATATCACATGTTTCGCTAACACAGTAGCTTTATCAAGTGATTTGAATACTTCAAGTTGCTTCCCACACTAATATTTATATACTACAGGTAACCATAATTGAGACTACCTCCAAAAAATTACCCAAACCTCTAACTAAGGTACCTCTTCAATTATGATCACCTGAAGCATATTACCTCACATCTACATCAATAATAATAATTCTTTCTCGGTTTTTAAGAAAATAAGTTCAATAATGGTGATATATTCAAATCCAGTAGGTCATTCATTAGAATGTTTGAATTTTCGAGTTTATTATTTTCCATTGCTTACAAATGATTCAGTTTCAAACCTTTATTTTCTACAGTGTCATCCCCAAAGTATGCATCATATGGGAAACTTATTTATTAAGTGTTTTTCGACAAAAAGTTATTCTTGATAAAAGTTTATGCATCCCCTGAAACTGAACATGTACCAAAATGTAGTAAAACATACGTAATATACGAAGATCCTTCAAATATTTGATTTTGAGACAGAAAGTACTCTCATTTTGAGAAATTACGGAAAATGTTTCTCAGAAAAGTTGTTCAGCATTAAAAAATTCATCTATATTCGAAATCATTGCCATCCAAGTGGAGTTTTATTTTTTTACCCATTTTATTAATTGAGGACTTGACGCAATTGTCGAAGTCATCAGGCCGTAGGTGCCACTGGGTCCTAAAATTCTTTCTTGGCTGAAGAGTCGGCAATGCGATTACCTTTACTCCTGTCGTGCCCTTTAACCCACCTCAGGACAATGTTATTATCTACCGAGGCTTTGAGTAAATCTTGATGACACTCTAGTACTAGCCCTGATGTTATACGTTGTCTGTTCAATGCTTATAGGGCTTGTGTGCTATCAGTGCAGATTGTTATGTTTTTGCAGGAAATTCCTTTGTTGGTTATTTCTTTTGTGGCGATTGAGATAGCAGCCAATTCTATTTGGACCACGCTGGTATTTATTCCCATTTCCCATTTAATTCGTAGGCTTTCAGTTCAAAGGGTAAGGGAGCCAGGCTCCAACCTGATTGAACTCTCGGTCCCCATGCAATGGCTCCATACGTTAAAATAGGTCTTATTATTACAGTGTAGATTCGGGTGACCACACGGGGTGAAAGACCCCATGCGCGTTCCACTGTCCCCCGACATTGCTCAAAAGCCACGTGTGCTCTTTTTGCTCTACTCTGTAGATGAGAGTTCCATGTTAGCTTCCTTTCGAGGATAGTACCAAGGTATTTTACCTCTTCAGAGAAGTTTGGTTTGCTTTTGAAAATTTCGGGAGGTTTTAGGCCCGTTAAACTTCTTTTCCTGGTGAAAAGGACCATCTCAGTCTTCTTCTACTCTTACTTCTCTTCACTTACTGGGAATATACCTCAGAGCTAGAGAGGCTCTGAATATTCCAACCAGGTGCGGCATAAGAGTGTCCAGTCCCCACTGAAGTAGGGCTGGTCTTATACCGTCAGGTCCTGGTGACTTGAAGGGGGAAAAGCCCGATATAGCCCATCTTATTTTGTCCTCATCAATTACTGCACTAGCAGATTGCCAGTTGTTTTGCGAGGGTGTTGTTAGTACATCCGTCCAGTTCATCGTTTCAGGAAAGACAGAACTTGGGAAGTGAGTTTCCATAAGAATCTCAGCGCTTTCTTAGAGGTTGGCGGCTTTGTCACCATTTTCCCTCGTCAGGATGCCAATACTCTTATGGTGGTCATTTGAGAGTGCCTTCTGTAGCCTAGAAGCTAGTGGGAAGTCTTCAACTGCCTCACAATAGGCTCTCCAGGCTTCGCTATGTTTTCGTCTGCAGACTTTTTTGAATTCTCTGAGGTTGGCTTGATATGTACCCCAGTCCTCTTGGAGTCTTGTACGTTTTGCCTTGTTATTATGAGCTCCACTCTCTGGTTGAGGCAGTGATCCACTAGTAGCTCCATTTTTCTGGTCGGTGGTAGGGTGGCTGCATCTGAAGGGAGGTACACCGATGCGAGTATCAACGCCATATATTTACCTATTCCCACCGGACATTCAACTTTAACCGCAGTGAGGTCTGAGGTGCTGAATTGTGCCATCGGAAAGGCTGTGTATTTCCTAGGAACGTAGATAGCCATCTTAGGTTCCTGATTATTTGGTAAGCTGAAAATTTGACCAGTTAGGCTACTTAAACCAGTAATTTCGGTCTTTATTATGGGTTCCTGGAACAAAGCTATTGCCTACTCCAATACATCAAGTTGGCGACATAGTGTTGCCGTTGCCACCTTTTTGTTTTGGAGGTTGCATTGTATTATTTTCATTTTTTTTCCAACGTCCTTGCCCATGAGACAGTTGTTGGATTCAAGTTACCTTCAGAGGTCCATCTGCTCCCCCAATGGGGGGAGGTGGCCTCGCTGTTTTTGGGTGCCTCCCCTCCTCCGTCAGGTCATCGACTGTCATCTGTTCAGATGCTTCGACCTCCTTTTCGGGACCCATGGTGGCCTTGGGGTTGGGAAGTCAAGCCAATTTAGGTGATTCGAAGACCTAGGGTCTCCTTGCCTTTTTTCAAGGTGGAGCTCTTGGCGCCCGTCGCAAGAGGTGGCCTTGTTGTTGGAGATGGAGTGGAAGAGGGGGAGGGTGCACTCATAGTTGCTGCCTTTTCTGCCTCTTTCGCTCTATTTCTCCTCTTGGCTTCGGCGCCGCTAATACGCTTACGCCTTGGCCTTTGTGTTACATCGCGAGGTGGTCTTGATACAATTTGTATAAGATTGAATATAACTGAATATACTTGATGACTTTTTTGGAATGTATATTTTGACAAGTAAACAAACTCGAATGTTTTCAAATAACAACTACAACATAGTTATATATACAGTGGGCTCATCCATCATAAAGGAACAATCTTCATTCTGCAACACCCCCACTTAATGAGGAGCCCAATACAGAAGTAGAAATCCCCATGTGATATCTGCACCACTCGTGTTTTCTTCTATTGGCTGCTTTTGTTAAAGAATCTGCAACCATTTTCTCGGTGGAAACTTTTGTGACGATAATTTTTTCATTTCTGACAGCTTCTCTGACAAAATGGTGCTGAACTTCAATATGTTCAGTTCTAGCGTGATGAGAAGCATTTTTTGACAGATCTATTGCACTCTTGTTATCACAATATATGGTCTAGTAGATTGAGCAGCATACAATAAACTTCCAATAGCCATCTGGTATGGCACATTTTTCATCATCTCCTTTTCTTCAACATTTGAAGGACACATGAACAGGCTGAGTTTTTTGCCAACTTCCAAAGAGGTTGAAACTGGTTTGCACTAAGTCAAGTTGAATTTCTGCAAAATTTGGTTAATATAAGCTTCCTGATCCAAAAATATTTGCCCAGACTGTCTGTTTCTTGTGATATGAATACTCAGACAGTAACTGGCTTCACCAAGGTCCTTCATTTCAAACTTTTTTATAAGCTCTTCTTTGAACCATTTATGTCATTTGAAAATAAGAGGAGGTCATCCACATGAATGGCTACTGTTATGATTTTTTTTCAAAATGGTAATACGTACAAACGTCAAAATTAGCTTGAAGTAAACCAATACTTTTCATTTCTTCATCCAACTTTTGATTCCAAAGACGGCTGGACTGTTTTAGGCCGTACAACGCTTTTCGTAGTCTACACACTTTCTTGATTCCGTCGCATTTCTCTCCAAAACCTTCAGGCTGCTCCATATATATTTCACCATCTATTGATTCTGGTTGAAGGAATGCCGTTACAGCATCCAATTGATAAATATTCTAGTTATTCAAAGCTGCCAATGCTAACAGAAAACGGAGTGTTGTACCTTTAACAACGGGAGAAAATGTTTCTTCAAAATCCAAACCATAAATTTGGGAACTTTGTATTTTAATACTTTTCCATCTCCATTTTTTTTTGAAAATCCATTTATATGCAATTCGTTTTCTGTTTTCGGGAAGAATTACGAGCTCCCAGGTTTTATTTTTACTGGAGAAGAATATTCTGCATCGCTCTTATCCATTACTCCGAATCATTTCTATCGAGAGATTCATGAATATTTTTTGGTTCGTTAACTGCCTCCATTATCATGACAGCTTGCACGACATAATCATTGACATTTTCTGGCAGTTTCCGTTCTCGTGAACAGTACCTGTTTTCTGGTTGCTTGGATACGTTTTCTACGTTTATTGGTTCATTTCGGCAATCATTAGTATCACATGCTGGACATTTCTTGATTTCTCCATTATTTTCTTGGTTTGCTTGTTCATTTTCAATAAGAATATCTTCATATTGCGGTTTTTTCATTTCTGTGGGATATGTGTCGGAAATATTGTCATCACAATATTCTTCTTCAAACACGTTTCCCGAAGAATGAAGACTAGTTGAAGATATTTTCTGTTCGTCAAAAATAACATCACGCGCCTTACGTACATCATGTGTTTTCATATTTATCAGCCGGTACGCCTTGGAATCTTCGCAATAACCTACAAACATGTAGTTTTGTGTTTTAGAGTCAAATTTTTATCTCTTCACTTTTGGTATGTGAGCATACGCGACACAGCCAAAAATTCTTAGATTTTCCAGATTTGGTTTTCGTCCGCTCCACGCTTCTTCTGGGATTTTGCCATGAACTGCAATGGTAGGACTTCTGTTTTTCAGATAATAAGCCCAATATTCTTTGGATGAATTTGCATCTTGCAACATTGAATGGGCCTTTTCAACTAGAGTTCTGTTTGAATTTTGCTTTGAAGTAGCCATTCCGTTGAAGATCATTTTTACTTTTATTTCATTTCAGGTTTATTTTGCTTAATATAATTGTTATTTTCAGCTACTCATTTTTAATTATTTTTTTTAGTTGTTTCAGGGATTTCAAATCATTTTATATAGTAGACAATGGAAGTCCGGAGTAGTGAAATTCATCACGAAATATTGTCAATCACCTTCAAACATAGAGTTCTGTTTATCCTCTCCGCTACACCATTTTGTTCTGGCGTGTATTCAACTGTTGTTTGATGATGAATACTTTTTGGCGTGAATATTCTTGAAAATTTCGGTTTACATACTCAGTTCCATTATCAGTTCTAATAGCGGCGATTTTATTACCCGTACTTGTTTCAACCTTTGCTGAAAATTCTTTAAATTATATTTTAACACCTCATTTTTGTTAATCAGGAAATAAACGAATGTTTTTCGGGTAAAATCATCAGTGAATGTGACAAAGTATAATTTTTTTCCAATTGATTTTTCTGGCATCGGTCCGAAAATATCCGAATGGATGAGTTCCAATTTTCCACTGGCTCTTATAGCCTTACCTTTCGGAAATGGTTTTCTAGTTTGTTTTCCTTGAATACAACTGTCACACAATTTTTCACTGTGACATTTGACAAAGCAGAGACCTTCAGCAAATCCATCTTGTAGTAACTTCATACCACCAGCACTCAAATGTCCTAGTCTTCGGTGCCAAATATCATGAGACAAACATTTTTGTGATTGTGTATAACACATTATTTCTTCACGTTGTTGTATGCAATCCAATTTATAAAGCCCACTTTCAGTTAAATTTGCAACTGCTATAACTTTTCCTGTAGAAATGTTTGATATTTGACATACGTAATTCTCAAAGGTAGTTTTCAATCCTTTCCTTCCTAACTATCAGCATGAAATCAAATTGAATTTGAGTCCAGGTGCATATCTCATGTCACGGATTGGAGTTTTGACTTCATATCCATTGACATTCAAAAGAACAGTAGTTTCACCAATTTCTTATATATCAAACTTCTCTCCAGATGCAGTAACTATTGTATCTTAATTTTCAATTGCTTCAAGGTTTTTGAGCCAATCTTTTCTGTCAGTAACGTGAACAGATGCTCCTGAATCAATATATCAGTCATTTGGGTTGAGCTTTCCAATACCAAGGACTGAAGAATGTATAATCAAACCGGATTCATTAATGTCAGCTACATTCGCCTTTTCACTTCTTTTCGAGTATCTACAGTCTTTTGACAGATGACCTACTCTATGACAGATGTAACATTTTCCTTTGAACATTTTTTAACTGGTCCTTTCTTCATTAGGAAGGCGGGTTCTTTCTTGCTGTTTTCAAATTTGACTGCTTCTGCAGAAAGACGTTTTTTTACCAAGTATGTTATAAGCTGAGCAGCACAATTTTCCAAAGCTATGATTAACGGTTTGTGATAATCCGGAAGACTTACAAAGACAAGTACAGCTAAGACACCATCTTTTATTTCGTGGTCGACTGCTTTAAGTTGTTTAGCTAACTTTACTTTTTTGAAAGGTAATCATTCATGCCTCTACAATCATTGTACTTTATCATTAACAATTGTTCGATTAAAGCAGCAACTCTTGAAAATCCTTTGGGTTCAAAGATTTTAGCTAAGCGATCCCACATTTCTTTGCCTGTTTTCAATTCCCTTAGTTCAGTGTAGATATGAGTTTTCACACCAGACACTATGGATGCAAGTGCTCGTTTACTTTTACCTTCAAAACCGACTTCTTTGTCATCTTTTGTTCTATCTACATATTCCAACAGTTCGCAATTGATGAGATGAATTTCCATGGCGTTCTTCCAGTCGATATAATTTTCACTTCCCTCGAGTTTTTCGGAAGAGGCTGAGACGGCAGTATTTGATATGGACATTTCATCAGGAACAGGTATATCTAACTTATTCTGCCTTCTAATTGCAGTACAAGAACAAGAGAAATGTCTAATTCTGGGCCCATAACCTGATACAATTTGTATAAGATTGAATATAATTAAATATACTTAATGACTTTTTTGGAACGTATATTTTGACAAGTAAACAAATTCGAATGTTTTCAAATAACAACCACAACATAGTTATATACAGTGGGCTCATCCATCATAAAGGAACAATCTTCATTCAGCAACATTTTTGCTATGTCCAGCCTCATTCTGAGCGGTAACTTGGGGTGAACATTTCTGTTCATCTCCAGCCCCCGCCCTAAATTGAGGTGAGCATTGCTGTATAGCCTCGAGATTTGTTGTTTTTTTGTCTGTTTGTTTTGTGTCCGTATTCATGTATGTTCCCACGAGTAGCAAGGGAAGGGTGGGTCACCACTGGCAGAACCTCGCATCACCAGAGGAAGGCTGATTACAATGAGGTTTCGCCCGGTTCTTCATGGGGATCGTTCGTAACCGCATATAACTCTGCGGCCATTCCGCTGTCGGCACGATTCCTTACACCTTAGTTTGGGTAGGCTTTTCCACGGTGGCATGGTTCGCAAAGGCTTTTGAGGAGGTTTATTTCCCCTCACCCTACTTATTCCTGCCACTGTCCAGGAGTCCGGCGACCCCTTCCGTAAGGCCACATTGGCTTCCCGGACAGGGCCTCCAGTTCCCTGGCCGTTTCCCTATCTACCACCTGGGGACGTGCCTGATAGGTAGCCCAACCCACGGGGGAAAAGTCTGTGATTCACGAAATCAAATGCAAGGACAGCGAGCTGAAATATTATGGACAGACTGAAAGAACTATTAAAATAAGATATAAGAAACACTTAGCACACCTGAAATATGGAAAACCTGAAAAATCAGTAGTTGCCCATCTTGTTTTGCAAGAAAATCATTCCATTAATATTAGTTAGACAAGTAAACAACAGGCATCTAGACGCCTATGAGAGCTCAGCAATAAGTCAACATAATAATATCGTGAATAACGATGGTGGACCAATAACCAACAATTTACTGGTTGAACTAATATTTTTAGTTGTCAGATTTACCTGACTAGTAGATAAGGTAACATTGTAAAATTAATTTTTAAACAAAGTCCATCATTTGGTGATTCAAACACGTATTGTGGTATTAAAAATAACGGTTTGATGTTGCGTTAGAACTCCAGTAATATTTTCTACAACACCAAAGGTTCCAAACATTTCATCACAACTACCTAATTAGTTTAAAGAAATTATCATGAAAAACGGAGTTGAGCACACAACACATTACATACATTAACAGACAGATTCGATTGCTGAACCTCGTAGTGTGCAGACGTGTCCAAGCGATCAAGTGTGTTTTTACCGGTTTACTTGTGAATGTTGCAGCCGTGCAGTGGTGTGATATTTCTCGCTTTCGATAGCGTGTTCGTTTTGTTTGTGAGCAGACGACTACACTTTTGATGAGTACGTTTAGATATATCATTTCCGATACGTTCATGGTGCTCAAACTTGTTTCTGGGTTTTTCAAAAGTTAAGTTCGAGTCACGGCAGTATGGAGGAACTGCTATGCAGCCTGGTAGGGAAGGAGAAGGGCGAAATTATAGGTTTTATAAGCCAACTAATTTCCGCTCTTGGCCTGTCCCAGTCGGATCTGCTTGGCAGAGCTTCGCCGGGCCCTGGGGACGACTATCAGTCTATGACAGCTTGTAATCAGGGAGTGGCTAAGGCCCCGACTAGCCGTGGGAAAGCAGCTTCCGATAGAGACTTCAGCGATACCGACAGCGTAGCCTCCTTCTCCTCTTCGGTCTCAAAGAAGGGACGTTTTAATGATGGATTCCCACCGCTTCCATCCGTATCCAAGCGTCGCATAGATGAGTGGATACGGCAAGAAAAGCCTAAATCAGACAATAAACAAGTACTATCCAGAAAGTGCAGAAAGCTTAAAAAGAAGGTCGTCCTTGAGAACGTCAAGGACGAGGCTCGGAATTATCATTCCGAGTCTGAGACCACCACACGTCAAGTGGCCCTAAATGAGGCCAGTGAGATGGCCGCACATAGCGAAAGCGCTAAAAGCGGCACGAATGAAATCGAGATGGAAACTCTCGACGTAAATGTAAATGATAGTGCCTCCACTACAGGAAGCACTATCAGGTCAGTCCATGACGAGGAGCCCACCCCCCCTACCCCTCCGAAACATGACACACAAACAAAGGTCTCAAAGACCGAAATTCCGCCGACAAAAGGACAAACGGGTATCGCTGTTAAAATTGACGGCCCAGGACAACATCAAGTTCTCAAAAGCCGTCAATCTACATGATGGCATTAAAGTTCAGCCGGAGTCTCCTGATGACTATCGGCGACTGTCAAGACTCTTGGTGAAGAAAAAAATCCCTCACCATACTTACTCGCTCCTTGAGGAGCGGCAAATACGTGCCGTTATCAGGGGAGTGCCAGAGCACTTGGCAGTCGACGATGTGCGTGAGGAGCTCGAAGCAAAGGGCTTTGACCTTACCAGCGTCACGCGCATGAAGCGCGCTGGCAAACCTATGCCTTTGGTCCTCGTTTTGGTAAACAGGGACCAGAAGCATATTTTTGAGGTCAAAGACCTCTTAAGCGTGAAGGTTCAGGTTGAACCCCAGCACGCAAAAACTTCGGTGGGTCAATGCCACCGATGTCAGCGCTTTGGTTACTGCCAACGCAGTTGCTTGGCAGTGCCCATCTGCGTCAAATGCGCTGGCAGGCACCTAACCAGTGCCTGCAAAAAGGCTAGGGCTGACCCCCCGAAGTGCAATAACTGCAAGGGGGCTCACACAGCCAACTACCGCGGCTGCCCCGCGTACCCAAAAGTACAGAAAAAGAGGCAGGCTACATCCAGAAAACCAGCCTCCTCAGAGAGACCTGCGGGGTCTGGACGCGTCCAGGAGGGGGTCAGCTTTGCAAAAGCTGCATCCAAGGGCACAAGTACTTCTGCAAAGCCCACCTCCCCTCGACCTGAATCCTCACCTCAGCCTCAGGAGGTTTCAGACATCTGTGCCGCACTGGATCAGATGAAAAAGTTATTCGTCAAATTCCCCGTGCTACAGACAATGTTCACGGTGAATACTAACGTGATGACCGGAACTGCCAATGTCTAGATAACCAACGTTGCCTAGATCTCTGAAGATAGTTTTTTGGAATGCTAATGGCATTCGTTCAAAGAAGCTGGAGAATTTTTTAACTGAGAACAACATAGATGTGGCTCTAGTCCAAGAGACACATCTGAGGAACGAATCTATTGTCATTCCAAACTACAGATTCTTTCACAGAGAACGTGTTGGACGTGCTGGAGGGGGAGTTGGCATTTTTGTCAAACGATCCCTACAGTGTGTCCAATACGGCATTAACAGTGCTCGATTGCACGGTACTGAGGCCGTGGGGGTCGAAATTCAACTGAGAAGGGGTTGTCACAGAATAATCTCGATTTACAACCCTCCGAACATTCGTCTACTCCCAGAATCTCTGGATGAACTGCTGATGGAAAGCAACATTCCGACAATTGCTGCTGGCGACTTCAATGCCAAGCACAGACCTTGGAGCAGAGCCACAAATCGAAACGGCCAAGCGCTCCATGCGCATGTTGACAGACATGAATATCTTGTGCTGGGACCAGATGAGCCTACATACTATCGCGGGCAGACTAGGCCTGACGTACTAGACATTACGCTTCTCAGAAACGTCTCTCTGACTAGCGAAATTTACGTTCTGTCGGAACTGGATTCCAATCATAATCCAGTAATCCTGGTATTGGGCGATGATCTTCCTCCCCCTGATTATCGCATGAGATCCAAGAAGGAATGGGATGTCTTCACAGCCCAGCTCGTTTCGAGCTTTCTGTGAATGATGCCTTCCGAGCGGTCACCTCCAGGAAGGAATGTCCGCTGAAGAGCTACAACGAGTTTCCCCCTCGTATCAAAGCCTTGATACGAGAGAGAAATCGCCTGAGAAGGCTCTATCAACGAACCCTTTTCCCAGGAGACAAAACAGCGGCGAACAGGATGGCCAATCAAGTCAAACAGGCCATCATTGAGCATCGAAACGAAAGGTGGGAAGAGCTCTTGGAATCCTTCGAACCTGGGAGTGACGAGCTTTGGCGAGTCTCTCGTAGGCTCAGGGGGAAGAAAACTGCTCTCTCACCCATTCACGGAGAGCGCGGAGTGTGCTACTCCCCCGTCGAGAAGGCGTTAGCCTTTGCAGACACGATGGAACGTCAGTTTCAAGTTAACGTTGACGACGATGACGACATCGATCGCGATAAGCTGCTGGAAGACCGGGTTCACCGACTCCTCAGGGAGGATGACGACGTCGTCATGCTCCCAAAACAAGGTCAGAACCAGCTGTTCCCGCAGAACTATCGCCCAATCAGTCTACTCTCGTCGGCGGCTAAGCTGGCTGAAAGAGTTGTACTGCAAAGACTCAACGAAGAAGTTGAGGACCGAAATGTTCTGCCTAACGAACAATTCGGCTTCAGGAGAGATCACTCCACTGAATTACAGGCTCTGAGGTTGGTCGAAAACACTATCAGCGAGCTCAACAACAACAAAAAAGTGCACATTGTGCTTTTAGATCTTTCGAAGGCCTTCGACCGAGTATGGCACGAAGGTCTTCTGCACAAGCTAAACGCGTTCGACCTGCCTCGGGGCCTGATCCGGTGGATCGGGTCTTTCCTGAAAGACAGAACTTTTCAGGTCAGAGTAGAGGGCTCTCTGTCTGACAACAGAAAAATCCTCGATGGAATGCCACAGGGGGCCGTGCTCTCTCCGACGCTGTATTCACTATATACCAGCGACCTGCCTAGGTCTGAACGAGTGAAGATATCCCTGTACGCCGATGACACGGCTCTTCTCTCATCTTCCATGGGTCGAGAGCTCGGCGTCGTCTACATGCAACGTGCATTGGACGACCTCGAGCGCTGGTACCTCCGAGTTAACCCGGAAAAGACGATAACCATGGGAAGATTACTATCTTCTCCGGCCAGAAAAGTGAGAATCTCTGGAAGGGAGATTGACTGGCAAGCGCAGGTAAAGTACCTCGGCCTTCTGATAGACCGTAGGCTCACTTGGAACCCGCACATTATGTACGTCAAATCTAAGATCGAGGATCGGATAGCCAGTCTGTACCCTCTGATCAACAGAAAATCAAAGATGAGTACGAAAAACAAAATCACGATCTATAACACGATGTTCAAGCCTGTCATCATGTACGCTTCAGGCGTCTGGGGACAAGCGGCTTCGTCCAACATTTCCATTTTGGAAAGGTTGCAAAATAAGATAATTAGGATGATTGTGATTGCTCCTTGGTTCGTGCCATCCGCCGAGATTTGCAGCTGCCTTCCATTCGGCAGTCCATCCAGTCGAGGAATGAGAGAGTTTTCGAAAAAACGGAAACTCATGAAAACCCGTTAGTTAGGGAAGCCACAGATTATGCTGTAGACGACCCCTCCCGATATAGAAGGCCTCGACACTCTGTCGAATGAGGCCCTTATGTCCCCCGTTAACGGATGAATAACTTTTTCATCCATCCCACCCCAGCCAGGTAGGGGTATCCCGTGAAGGGCGGCACTGATGTCTAAGGACTTCATGCCGTCATCAATCAGTCATGAACCCATTGGTCCCCCTCAAGACCAACAATCAGCCAAAAGGGTAGGGGAGCTGGTCTCCAAACCTGAAAGAAATGACGATGACATTCTGGTATCATGAAAAACAATCGTTGACGCTAGATTGTCCATGAGTTAACTTCACCTTCTTTTATAAGGCATACAATATGTATTTAACTTCATGGTTGCAGTTGAGGTTCAGAAAGAGATATTTTCTTTTCGACTTCAGTTGATCCTTTCATTGTAGCAGTGCCTACACGTGTTTGAATCAAACATTTGAATACCTAACTGGTTCGAACCCAAAATCACCATCAGCACTATTTACTCACTAATACTTTAGCACATACATATATTGATAACTATTTCCTAAGTGACCTCTCTGAATTCTATCGTGAAAAATTGACAGCATGCTAGTAATTTCTCTGAATCGAGAGTATTGGAATGTCAACTATTTCGGCAAATACTTGTGGAAATGAATGTGAGTCGTTGGAATTTTTCAATGATTCACAGTTCACTTATTTCCAATTTCATTTTTATCGCCTACGAACGATTTCTGAAATGAATTGCACTTAAACTCGTATAAACATATTTTCTTTTTGTAGACTTGCATACCAGTAGTAATGCCGACTCTGCTGTGATGGAATATTGATATGAGAAATATCGATCATAAACACCTGATTGGCATGTCTTTATGAATATGTACAGACATCTTTTGGAATTGTAGGTATGAAACAGTCAATGTTTGAGAAATTGCATGAACTTTTTGTATGAAAGATATGAAAATGTATGATGTTTGTATATTCCAGTTGAGGGATTGGCAGATAAAGATCTAGAAGATAGCTTTTTATTTTTCTTTTTCTTCACCATTGAACAAACAATGTGTAAACTTCCAAATGATGTAAGAAAAAAAATAACTACAAAAAACTCTTTCAGAATATATGTAGGTAGATCATACACAACAGTTCCTTTCAGACACAAAGCCGACAAAGAAATTCTTCGAAACAAATTCTTTCAGATGAACATTGAATTAAACGGAAGAGACTGAAAAATTTTTGTTCTACAAATTGAAAATCAATTGAGAAGTGATTGATGAATGAATTCAAGACTATAGGGATTTTTCTTCCAGTTTGTGTCTGAAAGTTACTTCTTTGCATGATGTACACATCTTTGTATAGAGTAAATTTTTTGAAATTGATTTTTTTCTGACGTTCTTTGGAAGATTTCCATATTTTTTGTATCAAGATGAAGTAGAAGGCAAAAACTTTCTTTACCGAAAATTAATGTCTCCTAAAAAGAAACCAGTTCAATTCAAACAAGATTCCTATCGCTGGGATTTAATCAAATGAATGTTATTTCCGTACTGTCATTGATGACATGGGTGGATTCAACCCATTCCGTGACAAAAAAATCGCAATTATGAACGATCGAGTGTTTTTTCTTATAATATTATCCGCATTTGCTACTGAAGAGCCGATAAGGCTAGTGTCTAACGGTGAAATATCGGATGTCTAGCAGTGAGGACGATAGTGTTCTATGTAAGTGAAATACTTCTTTCATTGATTATATTGTGTAGGAATCCTGTGAATGATATCTGATTCGATTTCATACGATTTGACGGAATTCAAACGGAATAGAGAAAAGCGTTTTCCGTTCATATATAAGTAGGTATATGAAAAAAGTTTATATTTTTGAAATTGATTGCTTCCTTCCTTTGGAAGATTCCCACATTTTCTGTATCAAAATGGAGAAGTGAAAGACAAAAAACTTTCTTTACCAAAAATTAATCTCTCCCAAAAATATTTTTGTATGAGCATTCTTACTCTGTTTAAATCTGTTTAAAATCTGTTTTTCCGTTAATTAGCTGTCGACAGAATAATATCAATATTTTCAAACTATTGCTATTTCATCAAACTTTTTACTTTGTTTCTTGTTTGATATTTCATTGTTTCCTTCAATTTGTATTTTTCATTTGAAAATCTTGTTCATGAAACCTTCAATGTTTCTTGAGATGAATATTAATGGAGTTTTATGCCACAACCAAACCATTATTTCCAACACCTCGATAACCAAATGACCATCTTCAAGAGAAAGATTGAAATAGTTCAATTAGTTTGATCTTCCTCTTGAAGAAGATCACTTGGTGACTGAAACAAGTGTCGAGGTGTTAAAAATAACGGTTTGGTGTTGGGATGAAACTTCAGTAGTGTTCATTACTACACCAACGTTTGTTTCAAGGTAGTTGACAATGTTTCGAGGTGCATTTCATTGGTTCGGAATCCCACTGTCTAATATGATATAAATTGATTTAAACTCCCTGAAAGAACCTGTAAAAAATGAAAAGATTATCTGAAAAATAACAAATATATCAAGCGAAGAAAATGAAATTACAGCGAAATGAAATAAAAGAAACGAGCACAAAATCGGACTCTTAACACGAGACGAAAATTAAAAAAATTATTAACAAGAAATGAAAATCAACAATTAAAAGATTTCAAACCAAGTTACTTCACGACGTTTTGATTGTTAGTATCCACAATCGTCTTTGGGTGATAACTGCACTTTATCCTCCGAAATCTGACTATTTTAAGGTCATTCGAGTGATTTCACTTATCCCCTCTTCCCTCTCTCCGCTTCATCGGTTTTAGCGGGAACTGACCGTTTGGCAGGAGTTGGTCGTGTTCCGTTTGATTAGAGGTTTCCATATGTTGCGTATCTCTCCACTGCGTTGTTGCAAAACATATATATGGCTTCTTTAAATTTTCTCTGAAACCAGTGTTCCTCCATGTGAATGATTTCAGCTTGAGCCCACTTGATGTTATGTTGATGACTCCAAACATGCTTTGCTATTCCCGATTTGCTGGTTTCTCCTCGCTGTGTGTGTTTTTTCTGCTCGGAAATGCGAACTTTCAATGGCTTCTTAGTTTCATTGATATATTATTTTTCGCACTTGCAGGGTATCCAGTGAATGCAATTCTTGGAATAGCATTCCAAGTTTGGTGGCCTGGTTTTCGTGAGGCTGCTACGGATAGTGTTCTCAGATATGAAGCAGGTTCTGATGTTATACTTGGACCCGATTCTTTTTATCTTTTTCGACAATCCTCTGATGTAGGGGAAAACAATTACTGTTTGTGGCGGCTTCTCTTCCTTGTGAGGCTCTTGCTGTCTTCTAGCTGAAGTCTGTTACACCATCACTTTGGAGTAACCATTCCGTTGAAGGTCATTTTTGATGATGCCCATTTCATTCTTGAGACCTTCCTTTGTATTACAGAGCCCGAAAGCACGGTCTACTAGTCTTGATGATTCCTCTCTTAGTCGATTGATGGTGGTTGGATTCCTGGTTAAGATACAATCCCGTGTGAGTGGGTTTTCGGTATACAGATGTTTCCCATTTAGAGTCGGTTGTCTTCATCAACACGTTTAAGAATGGCGATTCATTGTGGACTTCCTTCTCGGGGCTTCTTCAAAGGCCAGAGTTTCAAACCATTTCATATATATGTTGGGTGTAACAGGTGAAAGTGGCTAATCTTTTTAATTTTTTACAGATTATTTCAGGAATTTCAAATCAATTTATATCATATTAGACGATGTTAGTCCGAACTAATGAAATGCACTATACCAAGGGTTCCAAACAGTGAATCACAAGTTTGTTGAAATAATATAGACAATAACATATAATAATATAAAGCCCAAGTAATATGTTGGAACAGTTTACGCAGAAGCCTACGCAATTCGACAAGACTTACGTCTTCAAGAAATTTTCCCCAAACAGTTTTACAAAAACGCAACACATGTCTCGCCATATAATAGCTTCTTCAAGCTATACGGACTTCTCCGCTATTGTAAAGTGAAATACGAGTTGAGTTTCTGTAAAACTGTTTAGGGAAAATCTCACAATAAAGTGTTTCTTGAATTCGTTATAAATGTTCATCAAATATCGGCCGATTCCATCACATACGTCCTATGTTTTTGTGAATTCGATGGAAAAGAATAACATTATACTTCGACTCTTCTAGCATTGAGGAAGCTCTTTTAGCTAGTTTCTGTTCAGATCCAAGAATATAACAAGAAACGGACATACATAGAAAAATTGCGAATTGTATTTTAACCTGCTTTCAAAAACATTTTTGCGGTGTTGATATTATGGGAATGGGTTAGAGATGGAAAACATTTTTGCTTTATTTTCCAAATATACTGAAAAACTTTTTATTTTTCATTTTGTGAAAATGTTCTATGATTTTCGATAATTTCTTCACTAAATATACAAAAGAATATTGTTTTCTCATGATACTGATACTGAACAAAAGAAGTTTTAATTCTCATTTTTCAAAATGAATACTTAGGAAAACAAACTTCAAAGTTAGAAAAAAGTTTGCTTCGCTCTAGGCACTCAATTGGATGAAGAACAGATAAGAGCAAACTGTAACGTATAATGAAACATCATAGCAGGCTTAATTCAATGAACACAATAATAAGACCAAATTTTGCTGAAACACTGAAAAGCCTGGAGGTATATGAATTGTTTTTGAGCGTTTAATTATCGACTGTATCCCCATACCCCTATATTTGTAATGTTGGAAGTGAAAATTTTTCATTATAAGAGAAACTTTAGTTTTAATAAAGAGAAAACTCATCTAGTATTGGTGAATGAAACAGAATAGCATATGTTCAAAGAAGCTTATTGGCTTACTTCTTCACCATTGAACAAAAAATGTGGGAAACTTTTAACAAAAATAACTTCAACAGAAGACTCTTTTTGAACATGTGTAAATCATACACATGAGTTTATTTCAGACACAAACTTGACGAAAAATAAAACCCTTCGAAACAACTTCATTCTCGTGAACTTTGAATAACCCGGAAGAAAATAAATGTTGCGAAACAACTACTTTCATATGAACATTGAATTACACGAAAATCATTTTCTACAGTTTGAACTACAAACATTCGTTATGGAATTGAATCAAATGATATCTATAGGAATGCTTCTCACATTGTGCAATTAATTGTTAACATGGAAGTAGTTTTTCCGAAAGTACTTTTTTCTTTCGTGTAATTGATTTAATGTTCACGTGAAACTAGTTGTTTCGAAGTGCGGTACATATCAGAGATACGCGACGGACTGTGGCTGCTCATTCTTTTGAGGTTCAACTCAGTACACCTCGAACTCTTCTGTTTGAGAACTCTTCCATTTGGAGAACTGTTTTTATGTGGAATAAACTTCCTGGGAACTTTTTTCCAAATGCATTCAATCTCCAGCGATTCAAATCGAATGTGAATTGCTACTTTCGCACAAGCACCTGACTCAGAGCGACTTAAGGATTTTCCTGTGGTGCTTGTGTGTATCCAAAGATCTTTGCATTTTTAAAAACCACCCGAAAAATCTTGATGAATACTTACAAAAAAGCTATGAAAAAAAATTGCAATGACGTCAGACATAATCAGAACTCATGGTATTTACCTAACTTTGGAGTCATCAATCAAAAAAAAAACAGAGAAAATATCAGATTTGTGTTAGATTCTGCTGCAAAAATAAATTGAGCGTGTCTCAATAATAATCTAATGAAAGGGCCTGATATGTTGAATTCTTTATTAGGATTCTTTATAAGATTCAAAGAAAAGAGAATAAATTTAAACGGAAATATTTCACCGAATTCACGTCAGGTAAGAAGATCGAAATGCCCAAAGATTCCTCTGACGGGGTGGAGATGGTACCCCTCAAGAGTATCGGATGAATCCCCAACATCTGCCACATATGTCATGAGGAAAGAAAAGCTAAAGGATTTGAAGAAGCATTTCCTGATGCAGTCTGAGCAATTAGTGAACAGCATTATGTTGATGACTACCTAGACACATTTGACTCCATTGATGAAGCTTTGAAGAAAATTTTTGATGTTACCGAGGTACACAAAATATGTGTATTTCAGATAAAAAATGGACTATTAACTGAAAAGAAGTTTTGACAAAGATTCCAGTCGATTTGAGAGCCAGGGACTTGAAGGATTCGGATCTGGAACTCTTTGGGAACTTGAATGACGACGATTTCCCTTTCAACATGGAGATGACAAAAATTTCGAAGCTATTTTTGATTGAATTGATGATCACTTAGAAGGGTGTACTCAGAAAATATCATGACTTCATTTGATTCTCTTGAGTTCCTATCTCATTTTACTATCAAATCCAAAATTGTGAGGCATGGAGAATGGGTCTGAAATAGAATGGGTCTAAAATAGGATTGTGAATTCCATGATATGAGGTCCGGCTATTAAATAACGAGATTGGTTACGAAAAAGGGTTTTATTATAAAAATTATCCTACATTCAAATGCTCTCTTTCAATATACCCCCCTAATCGCCAGACACCATTGATCGAAGCAGTGCTGGAAGTCTTTCTTGGTGAGGGTCTTTAGGAGCTCTGCCGTTTTTTGCTTTACCGCTTCCAACGACACAAATCGTGTCCCTTCCAAAGCAGATTTTATCTTCAGAAACAAAAAAGTCACAGTGTATCAAATCTGGCGAGTACGGCGCATGTTCAAGCACTGGAGTGCGTTTATCGGCCAAATACCGGTTCACAGATAGAGTGTTGAAGGCAGGTGCGTTGTCCTGGTGCAATATCCATGAGTTGTTCCTCCACAACTCAGGACGATTCTTACGAACTCCTTCTGGTATTTTTGCCAAAACTGTCAGAAGGTAAGTCTGGTTGACAGTCTGACCTTCTGGAACCCATTCAGTCATCATATGCCTCTTGCAACAAGTTATAGCACTTAGTAGGAGTTTTTTCAATTCAACGAGAAATTTTAGATTGAAATGTTGCTCCTGTTTTTCGTCACACATGGTTTTCGGCACGAGAAAAAAAAACACGTTCGTTTCAAACCGCTACTGCACAAATACTAAAAGTATGACGAAATCGTGTTTTGGTACGTGAATAGAGAAGATTTCCAGATACCAACGCACTATTCATTTTTTCCCCACCCCTCTAGGGCACCTTCTAAGCACGCAGTCTTGTTATTTAATTGCCGGACCTCGTATAAAGGATGAAAACTGGACTAGACAGTTGAGAGTAGGTTGTTTTAAACATGTAGAGGGAAGGCTAAATTTTAAAAAGGCTTTTATAATAAAAATTATTCTACATTCAAATGCTTTCTTTCAATATACCCCCCTCATCGCCACACACCTTTCCATATGTCTTTTCCATTGATCGAAGCAGTGCTGGAAGTCTTTGTCGGTGAGGGCCTTTAGGAGCTTTGCCGTTTTTTGCTTTATCGCTTCCAACGACACAAATCGTGTCCCTTCCAAAGCAGATTTTATCTTCAGAAACAAAAAAGTCACAGTGTGCCAAATCTCGCTAGTACGGCGCATGTTCAAGTACTGGAGTGCGTTTATCGGCCAAATACCGCTTCACAGATAGAGTGTTAAGGGCAGGTGCGTTGTCCTGGTGCAATATCCATGAGTTGTTCCTCCACAACTCTCGACGTTTCTCACGAACTCGTTCTGGTATTGTTGCCAAAACTGACAGAAGGTAACTCTGGTTGAGAGTCTGACCTTCTGGAACCCATTCAGTCATCACGATACCGTTAATTTCGAAAAAAAACGATCAACAATGCCACTCAAAAACACGTGCACAAGATAGAGAATTGTTCCCATATGCCTCTTGCAACAAGTTATAGCACTCAGTAGGAGTTTTTTGAGTTTGAGAAATTTAAGATTGATACGTTGCTCCTGTTTTTCGTCACACATGATTTTCGGTACGAGAAAAAAAAACACGTTCGTTTCAAACCGCTACTGCACAAATACTATAAGAGTGACGAAAACGTGTTATGGTACGTGAATAGAAAAGATTTCCAGATACCAACACACTACTCGTTTTTTCCCCACCCCTTCTAGGGCGCCTTCTAAGCACGCAGTCTCGTTATTTAATAGCCGGACATCGTATAACAAATGAAAACTGGACTAGTCCGTTGAGAGTAGGTTGTTTTAAACATGTAGAGGGAAGGCTAAATTTTAATGTATAAGAAAGTTATAGATTTTTTAAAATTTGACAGGTTGTAATTCAAGTGCTAAAAACAATTCGTTTGAAAAGTTACACTGTTTCTATTGGACCTGATTTGGATTACAACTACGAAGTCTGAAATAGCTAAGAAGTCAAAAACAATAAGTAAAATCCACTGGAAACTTTCGTAATTCAACGTTTATATATTTTTGCATCTGAAAATAGCTTCTAGTAGTGTTGAGTTTTTAGGTATTTATCTGGATGAGTTTGATATTTAAACTAAATTTCTAGATGTTTTTTTTATTGATGCAAAGAGATCCTTGTCAACAGTATTATGAAAAATAGAATATTTTNAAACCAGTTCCGTGTGCCAATTACGATTTGGCCTAGAATTTACAGTAGTTTTCCAGATGGCTTCAACAAAACTGTATAATTTTAAACAATCACTGAAAGCATATCCGTTAAAAATTGTTATTATGCACTAGCAGATTTTTTTATCAATTATTAGGTCTGTTCTTCTTTTCCTATCGCCTTGTTCAATTTTCATAATTAACTTTGAGTATCTTCATATTAATGTGTTGACTTCATGGAAATAAACTATTATTATTAATATTATTATTATTATTATTATCTCAAAGAGATTAGGCAGCATTCGCGATGGAAGCTCCTCAGCTAGAAACCTATCAGATTTGTTAGAATGAACTCGCAGACAGAAAGATTCTAGTGATCGGCTTTGTGATACATTCCAAAGTTCCATCTTGTGTGGCACTTTTAATTATGAGTGTTGAATGTTATTCTGAAAATAAACGAGTTTTTTTTTAAGACAAAACACAAGCACTACAGGAAAATTCTTGAGGCGCTCTCAGAGTGGTGCCTGTGCGAAAGTAGCGATTCACATTGGATTTGAATCGCTGGAGATTGAATCCATTTGAAAAAATGTTCTCAGAAAATTCATTTCACATAAACGCAGTTCTCCAAATGGAAGATTTCTCAAACAATGAAGTTCGGGGTGTACTGAGTTCAACCTCAAAACGATGAGCAGTCACAGTTCATCGCGTATTTCTGATATGTACCGCTCTTGGTGGAATCGAATGAACCAAGTCACTTATACACCTCCCGTGAAAGTATCTATAGAAGAGAGACAAATCTCCAATTTTCATTCGATGTTCGAGGCTATCGAGGTTGCATGTGATGTTCGCGTCTCCAATCAGGCGGATGGTTCTTTTCTGGATGGAATCCAGCAACTTCAGGGTATGTTTAGGGGCAAAGCTCCGTACATGAGAACAATGCTTCGAAAAAGGTCTGATCTGAGCTTTATAAAGCATCAAAAGTTGCTGAGGTGTGTACAGTTTACTAGTTCGGAACAGTGTTCCAAGCTTTTGAGAAACAGCCTTTGCCATTCCAGCGGCATGATTGCGAAGAAATTGATTTGGCTTTGCTGAAGTTATTGAAAATAAAGCCTTCATGCTTTTGTTGTCTGAAACTGCATGCAAAGCTCATGATCTGATGTTGCGTGAGATCAATATTGAATTTCCAAGGAACTTCTAGTAACAGAAAACAATAAACCGATGATTTGTTCTGATATTCTTTTAGTACCTCTCCAGTCTTGGCATAATGTTCAAGAATAACGCTATTTGACTTCACATATGAGAATGAATTAGATCTTTCGCCGCTAAGCCAAACAATTTTTCGAACGTATGTTTTTTGGAATTCTATACGTAAAGTAAATGGGGAGATTGAATATATGAACTATTTGTGTACATAAGATAACTGGGGAGCAGATGATCAATCAGCCTATCAAATGAATTGATAATGAATATGAAAAAGCGAAAGAGTATTCAGACAAATTATACTGAAATCAATATTCATGAAATATACTGATAATAAATTTCCACAAGAGAAGAACATACATAATGAATGGCTATTCACTAGATAATCACACTAGTGAATATTATCTGCAATGGTTTCAGCAAACTTAAAAAAAAAGTTTTGAAACAGACACTATTCATTAAAAAATTCAACAGAAGTTAATATGTGAAATAGTATTGTCGAAATAATGGCATACATACTCTCAACCAAACTGAAGGTGAAGTATAGGATGAAAGAACATTCCATATTTCATTTTTTGAAATAGCCCATGTTGCATGTTGCATGAACTTGTGTTCATGCGTCGCGAAAGGTAGTGAAGTGAGGTGAAGAAGAACACGTTGAAATATCCTTTAAGTGTTGTATATCTAAACCTTTTATCCATTATGTATGTTCCAAGTGTAGTAGTGTCTTCCATCGAAGTTGCATATTGAGAAGTTACAAAAATAAGGTGAAATTTAAGCAAGATAATATAATAATATGCTGTGAAGATCAAGTTAACTCGAACATCTTAAATGAAATAAGCTTCTTAGAACAAACCATCAATGATTTATCATCTGATTGTCTGCTGAAGGACAAGCATATGAATGAACTGAATAATGAAAAAGAAACTCTGATGAATGAAGCCTTACAATTAGAATCCGAATATAATGCATATCTAGATGAACATAAAAAGACCATTAGTGATTTAAAGAATACTATCGAAGAACTAAAACAAAAACACATCCCTACGAAAACCTCAAAATCAGTTGAATCCAAACCAACTAAGTGAAACAAAAAACAATATCAACATTAACTGATAGTAATGTGTCCAGTGCCGTAGATGTAGGCTTAATAAATCTTAAGGATAACTTAGAAAAAGATTTAGAAATCGTAAATGAAACGATGAGAAATATGATAATTTCCATTAACACTTTGGAACAAGAAAGAGATATGTTCATGAAATAGCTTTGCGTATTGAAAAAAAAAGGTGAACAAATTAAACTTCATAATAATAATAAAACCCTTCCTAATGCATATGTCTCCGGGACCTGTAATAAATCCGTGGAGCAAAGAATCTTAAATCCAGAGCTTAGTATCCCTAAAAATAATATAAATCTTATTTTAACAGATGAAGCCCTCAACAAACCCAAACCAAAAAGTTTAATCATCGCAGGGTTCCATGGTAGAGACCTCAACAAACCCAAACCAAAAATTTCAATCATGCAGGGTTCCATGGTAGAGAACTTCTATTTGAATAGAACTGGCCGATACTTGATGAAAATCATAGAATAAACTCTATTTATTAGTTTTTTGACCTTCTATTTATCAAGGATGTCAAATAATTTTGTGGTTGAGGCAATAATTAAACCGAATGCAACTGATACTGAATTAGTGAAAACTGCACTTGATAATTCCACAAACCTAACCATGCAAGACTTTGTTGTCTTATGGCCAAGTAAACCACATGTTAAGTTGATTGAGGAATTTATTCTCAAGTTAATGCATACTGTCCCATATCAAAACATTCACAAAAATACTAGGGTTTATGAAGATAATATCTCTATTTTTAAACAACTTCATGCGAGAGGCATACATTTTAGACATGTTATGAACTGCAATCAGGTACTACGCGGAGGTGCTTTTGACAGATATGGTCGTATAAATAATAAAGGAAAAATAGTCTTAGCATCAGCTCTACACGAACATTTTCAGGAAAATATATTGATCACTAACTATGAAGACGAAGGGACAGTTAAACTTGTCCAATCCTTTCTCAGTTAGAAGTAGCCAAGGTAGTGAAAAGCTTACCAACTCCATCTTCTTCTCTTAAAAGTTATTTTTTATGAATAATAATGGATCTAGCAGTTCTAAAATTTCCATATATCATCAATATCTAGGTAATAAGAACTTACAATTAGATTTAATTTTCGACAGAGACTATAGTTGTGATTTTCTTCTTATGTCTGAACATTGGCAAAATGAGGATCGACTTGATGTTTTAAAGTTGAATACTTTTTCAATCTCTACAAGTTATTGTAGAAAAATATTAGCTCATGGTGGCGTATAAAATGATAAGTTTGACTTAATTTATGATGTTTTAGATTTAAGCGCATTTTGTGTTGAACATGTTCTGGAATGTTGTGGAATATGGTTAAAAAAAATTAAAATAAATCCAATATGTATTCACAGACCACCTGAAACTAACTTTACTTCATTTCTGGAGTTGTTAAATGGTCTCCTATTGAAATTAGGTAAGGATGGTATCGATGTTATTATTGGTGGGGACTTCAATATCAATTTTGATGTTGAAAGTCTCAACTTGAATAGGTTAATGGATCTTCTTGAATGTTTCAATATGATGAGAACTATTACCGATGTTCTGGAATGTTGTGGAATATGGTTAAAAAAAATTAAAATAAATCCAATATGTATTTACAGACCACCTGAAACTAACTTTACTTCATTTCTGGAGTTGTTGAATGGTCTCCTATTGAAATTAGGTAAGGATGGTATCGATGTTATTATTGATGGGGACTTCAATATCAATTTTAATGTTGAAAGTCTTAACTTGAATAGGTTAATGGATCTTCTTGAATGTTTCAATATGATGAGAACTATTACCGAGCCTACTAGGGTGATGGCAGCCTCGAGTACATGCATTGATAATTTTCTCGCCTCTAAGGATAAGGACTACAGTACAGCAGTGATAAATTTAAGTTTTTCAGATCATTATGCACAGTTCATTGAGATACCCATTCAGATCGGTAAATGTCATGCTCGTAAGAACAAGATTTTAATTTTAAAATACCAGAGATATTTTTCAGAAGACAATATCTCCAACTTTAAAACTTTCTTGGAAAATGAAGATTGGCACGATCTTTTTACTGAAACATGTCCCAATGCAGCATACGATATTTTTTACAGAACTACCTTGTACTATATTGAATTATCTTTTCCTATGAGACGCATTGAATCGAGGTCAATTTATAACAAAATTATAGTACCGGATGAAATTATCAAACTGAAAGAGTTGGTTACATTATATTTTCAATTAGCTAACGTTGACGCATCACGTAGAGATGTCACCCAGCAATTAACAAAAAGATACAGGCAACAGTTGCAAGAGAATAGAAAAAAACCGTCGATCTGAGGAAAGCCAACTCAACTAATGAAACAAAAACCACATGACAGTTGGTTAACCAAATAAAAAAGAAGCCCAACCAAGTAACAGAAATTTCCTTTAAAGAGAACGAAACAGAATTATCCACTAGAGAAATGGTCGAGAAATTCAATAATCATTTTACACCCATTCCAGGAAAAGTCGGAATTGATCTTAAATTCACGCAAAAAAATAATACCTATCCCAATTTCTGAATTTGAGGAATTAGATTTGATTCATAACCTGAAAAAAACGTATTCATGTGGGCATGATGGGATATCTAATAATCTTATTGAGAAATGTAGTTAGGAACTGGGTTTTCCCCTGGCTTTTCTAATAAATATGTCAGTAGAAAAAGGGATTTTCCCAGACAAACTCAAGTCTGGGCTCATAAACCCAGTTTATAAAAAAGGTGACCCCCACTTCACTGAAAACGACAGAGGAATAAGTTTTCTATCAAGGTTTAGCAAGCTTTATGAGTTGAATATGAAAAATCAACGGCTTTCATTCTTAACTATGAATAAGTTTCTATCTTCAAGTCAGCATGGTTTCACAAATGGCAGAAATACTGAAACTGCTTTATATAATTTTCAAGAAAATGTAATAACAGCCTTGGATGAAAAAGTCCAGATTTCTGGGCTATTTATTGACTTTTCTAGGGCCTTTGATTGTGTTAATCATGACCTCTTATTAATCAAGCTCGAGCGATATGGAATAAGGGGTGTAGCATTGAATTTAATGAAATCATACTTAACTGATCGATCCCAGAGTGTAATCATCTACACAACTCAGATTCAATCTCTCATTGTTAAACAGGGAGTTCCCCAAGGCTTAATTCTTCGACTTTTGTTATTTTTAATCTATGCTAATGATCTCATCAATATCCTTCTTGACATCTCTAAAGTCCAAGTAATATCATATGCTGATGATACAAATCTACTCATAACTGTGGCGAAGATACTACTGAACTTGTGATAAAATCAGAAATGGTATACAATGAAGTAATGGAGTGGTCCGAATTAAATCATCTAATGGTAAATGTATCTAAAACCTCTTTGATGAAATTTACTTTAAGGGGAAATATGGAACAGTTTCAAATTTTTAAAGACAATGACATGAATGTATATGCTAGTGAAACAACTAAGTTGCTTGGACTAACAATCGACTATAAATTGTGCTGGGAACCACACGTTGATATACTTTGTAAAAAGTTAAGAAAACATTGTTATGCATTGAAGTTCTTATCAAATCATTTGTGAGAATTGTTGCAGGACTAAATTGGAGGCAGTCATGTAGAGAGGCTTTTAAGCGACTAAATATATTAACTTCGACAGGCTTGTATCTGTATGAACTGTGTATATATGTATACAAACATGAAGATACATTCTTCAATAGAACAGATCATCAATATGACACTAGATCCAGAAATCTTTTTGTGTCTGCTGTGCATAGAACTAACCTATACCAAAAAAGTCACTTATATTTGGGATGCAAAGTTTTTAATCACCTCGATGTCTCTATCCAAACATCTACAAATAATAATATTTTTAAATCCAGACTTAAGCATTTCTTATTGAGAAGAACTGTTACAGTATTAGTGAATTTATGACATAATAGTATATTTTATAAAGATGTTTTCTTGTTGACAATTCAAATATTATATTTGTGCTGTTGTTTTCCAACTTAGCTTCGTCTTTTATATCAGGAAACACAAAAGTTCCAGTCGGTTTGAGCTTCGAAAAAGTGACTAGAAAGTCGTTCTGGCTATCGGGGTATCTAAACATTATTTTTCCAATAAAATGCTTACGAGGTTGCTTCTTTCCTACATTAATTACCTTTGTTATAACATAGTCACCATCATTAAGATCATTTGCTGCAGGTGGAGCAGTATTAATAATATCTTCATTGGATCCATGGTAGATCCTTCAGAATCGATTGATTCCTGTAATGAAATATCAGCAGAAGAGTCGGATTCCATAGATATAGCCCTTGTCCTTTTAGTTGGTTTCTTGTTGGGATTAACAGTTATGCCTAGCAAATTTTTAGCAGTTTTAAGATCTTTTCTACGTTTTCGTTGTTCTTTTTTTTATTTGCTTCGTCCTTAGTTATTTGCATTCTTCTATTCTTTGTTTTTCTGGAGTATCTGTGTGAATTCGCGATTTACCCTTTCCTTTTCCTTTTCTGGTTGGATAGTTTCGGTAAATTTTTGGATAAGGCCTCACAACTTCAGGAGTTATGCATGGCTTTGTTGTGAGTGTTTCATTGATTCCATCAAAACTCTTGATGTGGAAGGCATATTATGTAACTCAAAATCATCCATGATATTTGGTGACTCTCTAGTTGGAGGTGGTGTAACACATTGCTCGCTCTTCATCGTTGATTCGGGATCAATATAATTGGCACTAGAATAATTTGTGATTCTTGGTTGCTATAAACGTCACAAGGAGAAAAATCTTCTTCAGAAAATGCCAATCTATTGAATGCACGATTCCAGTCTTAGCAAATGCACTCATAATATTTTTTGCATTGAAATATTCAAAAAAGCCAATTTAGAAAGACTTGGAATATCATAAATAATTAAGGCTTTTCCAGGGTGATTAATGTGCCAGTCATTGAAGGCTACCTTGAGTTTTGCTTTAAACGAACCGAAAACACCGACATCAAGAGGTTGGAGTTTGTGGGATATGTGTGGAGGAAATGATAAGTGAACAATTCCATACGCATTCAGTTGGTCTTCTTGTTCGATTGTGAATACTTGCTGGGAGGTATACTTAGATAAAAAACTCACGCCTTCGCTGTCTTTATTCTTCTTTCTTACAATTCTATGTTGTAGAGTTGCATGTTTCAAATTATATTTATCGGCTGCTTTTCTTATTGATAATTTTCCTTCAGAATTTTCCTTCACGTCAGATATCGCAGAAGCCACANCATCCCCGCAGGAATGGGAAACGTGTTCTCGCATGCATTCTGGAGCTTTTCGATTCTAAAACTGTCACTCTCCAAAATTCTCGGACCATACACCACGTCTGCGTAGTTGGCATGTGAAAGAACTAAAGCATTACAGAGTATAATTTTTCTTTTTTTATTCAGAAATGCTATGTTGGAATATATCATTATCAAATTTGCGTAACCTCGTTTCATAATTTGCGGAATGTGTGTTTTAAAACGCAGACTGTTGTCAAGATATAGGCCCAAATTTTTTGTTACTCTTTTCAATCAGGACACTGCACACTGCACCTACTCAGAGAAACACCCACAATGTCTTGAAGACAGGAATGCCATATTATTTAATGAAAAAATTGAATTATTTCTCAAATATTAACAGCTTTTTCATTAGAAACAGGTCAGTGCGAGTAATTTCTGAATACAGGTCTTCTGTTTTTATTCGCAGCTTCTCATGAAAGGCAGCTAAATTTTACAATCTCTTGCCCAGTCAATTCAGATCCTACTTGTTGAAAATCTCAAAAAAAAGACTCAAAGAGCATTCATTTGAGTAGTTCACTTTCCTCATGTTGGCTGTGGTTAATGCGTTTACACAAAAGATTTGGTTACTGAATAATAACTGTACTGTATTTTTCTTTTATTCATTTCAAATTCATTTATTTTTCTTGAAGGTTAAGTTTGATAACAGCTTTGCTGACACTCCGCCCATTCACCTTAATATTTTCTTGTATATTCTGTGTGTTCTTACTTTAGGTGAATGAAGACGTTATATTATTATTATTATATGTTAGGTTAGGTCTAAAGTCATTCGACCCTCCACAGCAACTCGCAAGGGTTCATTGTGGCTCACACCTATTCACACTCGGCCAAATGAACCCAGCCTTTTAACGAAGCCGATTAGTTTGAATGGTGAGTGGTCTTTCAGGTCAGATGTTGAGAGTACGGCTCTGCCGAACTCTAAAAACCTGCTCGGTCCCCAGCGGGGCGACAGTCAGTGTCTCTATATATGATGATTCAAATGACAGTGACCTGTAATAAGGCCTGTTAGACATCGTAGTTCATCCCAACTGTAGTCCAACATCTGTTCGGTATCAAGCTGCGAAGGGTGAATAAACGCCGTGGAGTGAGCCAATCCTGGAAGATTCTGCCAGAAGTCCATAAATCTTTTTGCCATCCAGGTGTTCAAAGTTTGTTTGGCAGAGCCTGAAGCAATGCACCCTCCTTTGCAAGGGAGTTAGCAGCTTCGTTGCCTTCCAGGTCAGTATGGCCAAAAATCCAGACCAGAGACAATCTGTTAAGTCTTCATATCGAGGAGAATCGTTTTCGGAAATTTGCTACCAATTTAGACGCTGCTCGATAGAAGTCAAGAGCTACCAACTGTCCGAGAATATTTTTATTGACTTGTGTGTGAGGTTGGATTTACTCAATCTCACACAATTCAATAGCGCACACAATTCAATAGCGTAAATTTCCGCTTGAAATACAGTCGCATACGTTCCTAGGCAGGTAGATATCTCTGCCCTGGGTCTACGAATAAAAGCACCTGCACCAGAACCGGAAGGTTTTTGATCCATCTGTGAACCAACAACTATCTACTCTTAATATTTCCTTCTCTACTTGGGGCCAGTACTTTATAAGGCAGTTCGTAGTTGACAGTTAGAGACATAAAGTCAGAGGTCATTTCCAGAATGCTGTGACTTCCAATGTCAACCAATAGTCTGTTGCACTCTGCATTGAATTAATTTGTGCAATTGGCAATGTGCATAAGTCTGTATGCAGTCCATCTAGCCTCTCTCTCCAGAAAAATATGGAGAGGAGGTAGATTTAGAAGGATCTTCAGGGCTGCTGACGGTGTGCTACTGATAGCACCACTGATAGCCAGACAAGCCTGTCTCTGTAAGCCAGAGAGCTTCGCTTGGGCCGTTTTCTATAAAGCTTTCGGCCACCAGGCAATTGCATCATAATAATTCAAACTCAAAGTTGTGTAGATGAATCGGTTCCAAATAAACCTGACACTACGGAGAGTGCGGTCAGTACGGAGTCAACATTTCTTGATGTTCCATCTACGTCAACTTATAAAGTAAGAACAAAATCCAATTTTTCATTAGGTTTTACTGATTTAACATTTACGGAAGTAGATTTAAATTGGGATTTGAATAGTGATAGTACTCAAGAACAAGACCATTCTGATAAAATATCTGCTGAGAATGAAACTGGAAAAAACATTTTGTTTTTACATGGATCATTTCATAATTGATATTTCAATTTTGTCGTCGACTCATTTTTATTCAAAAATACTATTTTGATCCCTGAAATAGTGCGTCAATCAATTCTAAAAGGTTATCAGATGACTTTCAAGACTTTCCAGTTTCCAATTACAGAAAATTCTACGTTTCTTGGTACAAACTTAAAAAAACGACTCTTGGACAGCGCAGCGTACGTAAATTGTTAGTTTACTCTCCAAGAGGTAATAAAATGTTTTGCTTTGCATGCTGGTTTTTTGATAGTGCACAGTTTATTATTGAAATATTTCTTTTATTAGACTATTGTGATATTTCTTATCTTAATGGGAAATACAGTATCACTTCAAATACCTGTGCCTTTTTACTGAATCTTGGCATCTTGGCGCCTAGTTATGGTTCCTCCCTCCCCCCCCGTCCTTACTTTCCAGAATCCCCACTGCCCAAACAGCAGTGTTTCTGGGACTCGAGTGGCTTCAATGCTAGTCGAGAGCCAATGATATTATGTATGAAACCTTCGGGAAGTAGTTGTTCTTCGGTAGTCATTTACCAGAAAGTAATGCAGCAGCACCACATTTACAAAAGAGTTGAACACACAGTGGTGTACCTACCATGTCGAAATTCAATCGCAAGCGTGAAAGACTCATCATCCTGTAGGGTCCCAAGTGATACTATAGAATTAGTATTTATTCAAGCACCAGATTCTTTTGCAGTAACTGCATGAAGACGAGTCTTATTTTTTTAAATGAGGAAAATATTGAGTTGAAAGCGACAAGTGTGTGTAGCGGTAGATGATAACACAATAAAATGTCCTTTAAGTGTTGTATATCTAAACTTTTTATCCATTATGTATGTTCCAAGTGTAGTAGTGTCTTCCACCGAAGTTGCCTATTGGAAAATTACAAAAATAAGGTAAAATTCAGGCAGGATAACATAATAATATGCTGTGAAGATTAAGTAGCTCCAAAAAATTTAAATGAAATAAGCTTTTTAGAACAAACCATCAATGATTTATCATCTGATTGTCTGCTGAAGAACAAGCATAAATATGATTGAAGTGAATAATGAAAAAGAAACTCTGATGAATGAAGCCTTACAATTAGAATCGGAATATAATGCATCTCTAGATGCTGAAGAACAAGCATAAATATGATTGAAGTGAATAATGAAAAAGAAACTCTGATGAATGAAGCCTTACAATTAGAATTCGAATATAATGCATCTCTAGATGAACATAAAAAGACCATTAGTGATTTAAAGAATACTATCGAAGAACTAAAACAAAAACACATCCCTACGAAAACCTCAAAACCAGTTGAATCCAAACCAACTTAGTGAAACAAAAAACCATATCAACATTAACTGATAGTAATGTGTCCAGTGTAGGCTTAATACATCTTAAGGATAACTTAGAAAAAGATTTAGAAATCGTAAATGAAACGATGAGAAATATGATGATTTCCATTAACACTTTGGAACAAGAAAGAGATATGTTCATGAAATAGCTTTGCGTATTGAAAAAATAAGGTGAACAAATTAAACTTCATAATAATAATAAAACCCTTCCTAATGCATATGTCTCCGGGACCTGTAATAAATCCGTGGAGCAAAGAATCTTAAATCCAGAGCTTAGTATCCCTAAAAATAATATAAATCTTATTTTAACAGATGAAGCCCTCAACAAACCCAAACCAAAAAGTTTAATCATCGCAGGGTTCCACGGTAGAGACCTTCTATTTGAATAGAACTGGCCGATACTTGATGAAAATCATAGAATAAACTCTATTTATTAGTTTTTTGACCTTCTATTTATCAAGGATGTCAAATAATTTTGTGGTTGAGGCAATAATTAAACCGAATGCAACTGATACTGAATTAGTGAAAACTGCACTTGATAATTCCACAAACCTAACCATGCAAGACTTTGTTGTCTTATGGCCAAGTAAACCACATGTTAAGTTGATTGAGGAATTTATTCTCAAGTTAATGCATACTGTCCCAGTAGTTCTTACAGAACCTTATGCATANCTCTACTCAGATAAGACATCGTAACTAGGATAATGAAATGCAATTTGTTAGAAAAGTAATACACAAAAATATCGAACGTGATTCTCAAACACTGAAACATGGAGAATTCAATGAATTAGAATTTTACTTCTCGCACACTATAATTTTCGCACGATGCTCCGTTTCTTAAGACGGATTTTCACCAAACGGACTCACTTGAGATTAGTTCCGTTTTCAAAAACAGAAATCAAAAACTTGTTCCAGTTTCCAAAACATACTCGAAACTTGAATTCCATTAAATAAACAAAAAAAATAGTTTTCATTATGCCTTATCTATGTTTTATATGTAGCATTTCGTTGTTCACAAAAACAGTCACTCGCGATATAAAGTCTGTCTGTCCCTCTGTTGGTTAAGTGGAATAGCTTTGAGCTAGACTTCTCCAACAGTCTATGTATGAACCAATTATTTACGATTCTCGATTCTAGAATAACAATAAAAATGCGTTTATTATTATTAATCCGCCATTTTGTAGCTACGGCCATCTTGAATTTGCATCTTTTTCGAAGTGTACTACCTACTATTTTACTAGTCAAGCCCTATCATTTGGTACCCATATTGAGGTAGTTGTGAAAAAATATGTAATCCACCATCTTGTAGCCGAGTTCACCTTGGATTCTTCGATTTACGATTTACATTGTATTGTATTGTGATCAAAACTGAATGTGTGTACTAAATATCAGATCAATCTGACAACAGAAAGAGGTTTAATCTTCAATAACTAATTTTGACTCAAACAAACAGGGCAAGCTAAATAAAACCGTTTAAAAAAGTCAACAACGTTATTTTATTTTTGAAATCCAGCATAGGTATATCTTTCAAAGTAGTTATCTACCTTAGTTATTTCATTATTTGAAGTTTGCCACCTCTATGTTGTCAATTTTTTTATGAATNAGCGAACGCAGCGCCCTCTAGATGTTACATGAAAATCAATACGAAATGATTTGCCACGTCAAAAAAATTCCGGGTACCGAATTTCATGCAAATAACTCATTTTTTGCAAGAGTTATTTTCAAAAAGCGAAAAAAAAAATCCATTTCAACACCCCGTATCTCCGAAACAAAGCAAGTTCATATAGACTTTTTTACTTGAAAGTGTCTCAGGAACACGTCACTTGAATATTTCAACGTACTTATGTTACACCCTGTATAACATAATTTTTTTTTCTCAGCAATGCCGTCCTTCATAATTTGCACTGAATTATTTCTTTTTTCCCAAATAAATATCATATATGAAATTCTCATTCCTTTTCAAGCAATTTTGTTATCCATCTCCATCTTGTAAAAAACCAATTCGTCTGACTTATTATTAAATAGAATTGTTTATAAACGGTAAAATTATACAATTAGGATATTCTGAATATATTTCACAATGAAACCAGCTTTTATGATTCATCACCAGATAGCGCTTTGCAACTGACCTCCTTGAGGAGCCTCGTTTATTTTCGATATTCTAGCATTCAATTCTTTGTCGATCCTATAGATGGCGTCTCCATAAGGAGGTATGTCATCGCCCTCAATTTACCAGGCCTGTTATTTGAAGACAGTTGAGTCCAGAAACGCTTTTTTGGTTCAGCCTAGCACCACTGATGAAATCTATGGTGGGTCGAAACAGCACTGTCCGATGTTGAATCATAAATGCGTTGTGTTTGGGCTCTGTTTTTCAACCAGTTGCCTTGCAATGGTATCTGCAGTGAAAGATAGATGACGATTTTCGTCAATGGTCAATGTCTAAGTTGGATTTACAACTGATTGCCTTGGTATTCCCGTTCATCTTCAATATCCCAGAATTGAGTTCTCTTTTGATCCCATAGATGGCGTCTCCGTACGGGAAGAGATCGTCCACCTTACTTACCCAGGCTTGTGCTTCAAGGACAGTTAACTTCAACAACGCATTTGTGGTTTAGCCTAGCACCACTGATGAGACCTATGGCGGTTCGAAACAGGGCTGTCTGGTGGTTGAATTATAAATATGTTGTGTTTTGGCTCTGGTTTTCAACTACTTGCCTTTTGTATGAAACATTTTCTGAAATTCAGTTAAGAATTGATTTAGTGTTATGGAAGTTTCGAAGAAAAATAAGTTGAAATGAAAATATATTGTGTAACATGTTACATTTTGAATGTCCTACTCTTCTGTGTGAATCGTTACGATAATTGGACATGGTGTTGAAAAGTTTTTGATATTGAATATACCAAGGTTCTAATTTTCAAGCGAATTGGAACTATTTCTGAAGTTTCTATAATCAGCGAAGCAGAATACTCACATGTTATGAGATCACATACGTTTCAATGATAAAGCTTTCCTTACGAGCCAGATTAGGAGTATTTTGGGTAAACACGAAGTAAAACCAATTTTTAGGAGAATGGAAACTATCAGAGAGAGATCTAAGATCGGCCAAGGAACCCAGAGAGCCGTTAGCAAAACCGGGGTATACTGAGGCTCTTGTAACTGCTGGTTGTTATACATTAAAACGCAGAAAAGAACGGCTCTCTAAACACAAGAGAAATTGTCGCTTTGGGCAGACCAACAAATCGACTGTAGCTGAACCTGCATTCAAAGAAGTTGAACAAGTTGTCCTGTCCTATTCAGTGATACACAGGTACTGGATAAAACCCAAAATTACTATCCAGGATTACACAAGGAAGCAAAAATATTCATCGTTTGTTTGAAGGTGGTTGACAATGTTTCATGGTGAATTTCATTAGTTTGGACTTCCATTGTCTAATATGATATGAATTGATTTGAAATCCCTGAGAGAATATATAAAAAATTTAAAAGATAAGCTGAAAAACAGCAATTATATTGATAAAAAAAACTGAAATCACAATGAAATAAAATATAAGCAACAACTAATAAAATAAAAAAATTGAACTATTGATACGAGATGAAAATTTAAAAATTATTATTATAGGTTATATATATTATAGGTCATTCGAGTGCTTTCACCTATCTCTTCTTCCCTCACTTTGCTTCATCGGTTTTAGCGGAAGCTGACCGTTTGGCGGGAGTTGGTCGTTTTCCGCTCGATTAGAGGTTTCCATATGTTGCGCATCTCTACGCTAGCTTGGGTGAACGCGTTGTTGGACAACATATAGGAACGTGTCTTACCTTTTAACGTGTTAGGAATCACACGTTAAAAGGTAAGACCTCGTTAATCCTTAGCTCGCACAAGTTTCGACTTCTGAGGGTTGTCGTTCGTAGGGGTGCGACAGCTGGTTAACGGAAAAAACAGATTTTAAAACAGATTTTAAAACAGATTTTAAACAGATATATGCGGCTTCTTTGAATTTCCTCCTGAACTAGTGTTCTTCCTTGTGGATGATTTCAGCTTGAACCCACTTTATGTTGATGAGTCCAAACATGCTCTGCTATTCCTGATTTGCTGGTTTCTCCTCGTTGTGTGTGTTGCATATGCTCGGCAATGCAAACTTTCAAAGACCTCTTAGTTTCATCCGGTAAATGCAATTCTTGAAATCGCAGTCCGCGTTTGGTGGCCTGGTTTTTGTGAGGCTGCTACGGATAGTGTTTCACCGGTTCTCTCAGGTATTTCAAATCAATTTATATCACATTAGACAATGGAAGTCCGAACTAATGAAAAATACTCATGATCGCAAACAGAATTTCAATCGAAAGAAAGAAGATATAAACATTATTGAATTTGGCTACCTACCCTCAACCGTATACAAATTAGACTCAGGTACTAGGAATAAGGCCTCGCCCCCTCCGATGGAATAAAACCAGAACCAGAGGTACTGGACGAAGTAGTATAACT
>NW_019292937.1:36985-47652 GCF_000500325.1 Leptinotarsa decemlineata | reverse complement strand
CGGGTTGCATTGCTGTGAGAAGAAGTTGTGATGGGTCATGGACTTGTTGATGATGTCTCGAGCGGCTGTGGTGGATTTGATATATGATGTTATGTACAGCGCCCCCTTGGTGCTTGTAGTGTAGATTGAACAGCTGTCAGATGTGGTAGTCTCTTCGATTTCCGTGTTGACCTTCGTTGAGCTTGGCTGATAGTTCAAGGGTACCATCTAACTGGTTTGTAGGATATATTTGGTTGTATTTTTGCTATCCTTCACGGGGATTATTTCTACAAGTCAGGAATATATAGTGAAAGACTGATTGGTTATTTTGATGTGTATATTTGCAGTCTGAAACTTAAACTCTTTGGAGGATTTTTGGTGGTTACCGAACTCATTGTGCCAGGTGTAAGGATTTCCGAAAATCAGATTCATAAGAAACCAGAAGGCCCTTCGTCACTCATTAAGTCCCAGTAGGTCTTCCGTGCAGAGTACCGCACACGAAGAAACGTATAGGAAACCCCCTGGCCAGGAGTTTTTTTATTTCATATTCTCTGGTCTCCTTCAACGTCAGTAGTCACATTGCGGAAATCAACCTCTACAACAGTTATTGGATCAAATACGGGAACCAGAGTATCAGGATCACGGTTGGAACCAGAGTATCTCAAGATCATCGTTGGAACCAGAGTAGTCTCAGGATCACCATTGGAACCAGAATAGTCTCAGGATCACGGTTGGAACCAGAGTAGTCTCAGGATCACCGTTGGAAACAGAGTAGTCTCAGGATCACGGTTGGAACCAGAATAGTCTCAGGATCACGGTTGGAATCTCAGGATCACCGTTGGAACACGCAAGTATACTTGACATTTGAACATTATGTACCTATTTATTCCATTACTTTTCTGAATTCTGATCTATTTATAACCGAATATTCATTCGATTTGTGGTTGTGAAGCGAAAATTAAATGAATAATTCATGACATAGTATGCGCATGCGCCAGAGCTCTCGCGACGCTAACTTTTGCCTACCTTACTTGGTAAGTTTAATTTCTGCAGACTATTTAGCTTCATACGTTGAATGTGAAATGGCATTTCATTGACATACTATAGAGCAAACTTTGGGGTTTTTCTGACATGATTCCTGATATGCGTGGTCGGTGATTCATGATGTTCCTTATTTGCGTTATCGACTCACTGGTATTACTACATGCTTTTGATCATAACTGTATTGGGGTATTGACTTTGTGTAGGTTTTATCTGCCACGTATATACGTGCATATACGTTTATATCTATAATTGGTGTTACAGTCTAGTGGAAAATCATTGAATGTATGTATGTTTAATGTTTCGTGCATATATTTGGTGTTAAACGGAAAATCATTGAATTATTGTTTGTGTAATTTTATTGTGCATATACGTTTATATTGATGATTGTTGTTATAGTTCAGCAGAAAGTCATTGGATTAATGTTGTTTGATTTATGAAGACGTTGTCGTTGTTTTTTTATGGCCGTTATAAGATAGATAAGTTCTCATACCATTGTTTTTTTGAGACCATAGAATATATCATTTTGGGTATTTAATCTTTTATTTCAACATTTGGTTGGTAAATTAGGAATATTTGGATAATCCACTCCCGTCTTCACTGTTTAGCTTAACCGCAAATCCCCACCTGTGTGTTTTTGAAGGTCGCATTGTAAGTAAGTTCATCGTACTTTCTAAGTACGATGACGGGCACTTCATCAGTAACCAGACGTCTTGTTGATATTAAGCTGTTTCAAAATTCGCCTGATTAGATGTCGAAAAATAATTTCCGGCATTGTGGATTCTAGTATGTGAATAGAATTGTATTGTATTCGTTTTTTTTTTCAAAATCTATCTTTTTTTTTCAGAATGAATCTTCATCTAATTAGGATTCGTAATCGCCTACTGTCATACGATAGATATCGTAGAATAGTTTTATGTGCCAGTCCAACTAATAAAACTACCGTGTACCGACATCTGAAATGATATTTATTGTGAAAATTCTATAATTATCGTCATACAAAAAATCGAACATTTTCCCTGTAGATATAAAGAAAATAACTCATGATGATTTGTACTATAATGTATGAAAGGACAATAGTTTTTTCTGCGATTTTCGTTTGAACAATCCAGAGCTGATCATTTTAAACTCTCATATACTTCTGACGAGAATCATTCATCAGAATGAAAAACTTCAAGTATTGAAAGGTTTTAATTTTTTAGAATAAAATAAATTAACATCATTTTCATTTTATTTCAATTGAAATATCTTACAAGTTCACTTTCTGTACAAAATATTGTTGGCTAGTGTTATCAATAGTTGCCTTGAACACAATCCAGAAGTACACAGACTTCTACCTTTTATTCTTCCTTTTTGTCATTTCTCATCGTCATCAACTTCTGTAGATCAGATATAGGCATTTCAATAAGAAGAGTCGTGAAAAATGCTACTATGTAGGATGCTGCCACATCTCCACAAAAATGATATATCTGAAAATAATATTGCTGTAGAGATGAATTCGTTTGTTTCAATAAATCGATTGATGTAACCATTAGTATGTGGCACGAAATTATAAAGAAAAATGAGAAATGGAATTTTCTATGTTCTATGTATACTCATACAATATATACTTATACATTAATGTGTAAGTTTGAAAAATGTCCTTATAGTATGAAACTACAGTAACGTTGGTTGCAAATAACAGTGGTAGGATAGGTTAGGTTAGATCTAAAGTGAGTGGGTTATTCGACCCTCCACCGTAACCCGCAAGGCTTTATTGTGGCTCACACATATTCACACTCATCCAAATAAACCCAGCTTCTTAACGAAGCCTATTAGTTTGTAGGTGAGTGGTCTTTCAGGTCAGATGGTAAGAGTACGGCTCTGTCGAACTCTAAGAACCTGATTCGGTCCCCAGCGGGGCAGGCATAAAGTATATGATGTTTCATCATTTTCCAAACAGAGCCATCACACATTGTCTTCCTACAGTTCAAGTCTCTGCATATGATGATTCAAATGACAGTGACCTGTAAGAAGGCCTGTTAGACATCGTAGTTCATCCCTACTGTAGTCCAACAACTGGTTGGAAACAAGCTTCGAAGGGTGAATAAACGCCTTGGAGTGAGCCAATTCTGGAAGATTCTGCCAGAAGTCCATAAATCTTCTTGCCATCCAGTTGTTCAATGTTTACTTGGCCTAAAGCGATGCCTGTGACAGGTTCTGCTCCGACGAAGCTGCTTGCAGCACCCTCCTTTGCAAGGGAATCAGCAGCTTCATTGCCTTTCAGGCCAGTATGGCCAGGAATCCAGATCAGAGACAAACTGTTGAGTCTTTCTATCGAGGAGAGTCGTTTTTGGCAATTTGCTACCAATTTAGACGTTGCACGGTGGGAGCCAAGAGCTACCAACTCCGCTTGACTGTCCGAGAATATTTTCATTTACTTGTGTGTGAGGTTGGATTTATCCAATCTCTCCGCACACAATTTAAAAGCGTAAATTTTTGCTTGAAACACAGTCGCCAAAGTTCTTAGGCAGGTAGATATCTCTGTCCTGGATCTGCGACTAAAAGCACCTGCACCAGAACCGGAAGGTGTTTTTGATCAATCTGTGAACGAACAACTATCTGCTCTCAGTATCTCCTTCTCCCGGAAGATCCAGTCCTCTCTACTCCAGAATAGTACTTTATAAGGCAGTTCGTAGTTGACAGTTGGAGGCATGAAGTCAGAGGCCATTTCCAGAATGTTGTGATTTCCAGTGTCAACCAACAGTCTGTTGCACTCTGCATTGAATTGATTTGTGCAATTGGCAATGTGCACAAGTCTGCTCAGTCCATCTAGCCTCTATCTCCAGAAAAATGTAGAGAGTAGATAGATCTAGAAAAAGCCCCATGGCCGCTGATGGTGTGGTACTGATGGCACCACTGATAGCCAGACAAGCCTGCCTCTGTAAGCCAGAGAGCTTCACTTGGGCCATTTTCTGTTAACCCTTCGGCAACCCGGCAATTGCACCATAGGTAATCATTGGTCTGACAAACATCACATAAATCCAGTGGATTTGTTTGGGACCTAAAGCATAAGTTTTACCACAAATTCATCGACATATCCATAGAGACAGTCTGGCTTTGTGTAAAACTTTTTCCAAGTGAGCGGTCCGAATGGAATGACCTCACCATTGAGGGAAAGTGGCGTTAAAAAGTCTGAGTTTTTCCTCTTGGTGAAGGAGATTAACACAGTTTTGCTGGAATCGAAGGACATCTTCTCCCTCAGGCATCAACTTTTCTTCTGTCGAGGGCATCAAGCAGACTATCTATCAGGAGCGACCACAGAAGGAGAGATAGTACCCCACCTTGAGGGCAGTCTCTGGTGACCCTGAACCTATTGGCCTCGCCTTGAAGAGTCGTAATTGCAGTTCTATTTACTAGCATGCCATAGATCCAGCCAGTTATGGTCGATTCTATACCCTTCCTAGCCAGAAACAATCCTATAAATTTAGGTAGTGCATTATCAAATGTTCCTTCAATATCAAGAAATACAGCAACCACAGTAGCAAAAAACATAGAAAGTTCCATTTCTCATTTTTCGTTTGTTTCATGTCTTTGTGTCGAAAATTTAACATCAGTGTTTTTTATTTTTAATATGTATTTAATTCGTCTGATTATATCAGAATACAATAAAATATTTTCAACATGAAAAAACTCATTTTCGAGAAGAAAATAATTGAACTCGAAATGTTGGAAAGAAAATATTTTTTTGAGAAAAATGGATCCACTCATCTAACTCATCCTTCGTGAAACAATAATACTGGATTATCAAACCCGTTAATTGGGAAAAACAATTTCTGAGACCATTATTTTCTGTAGTCATATTATTTCATGAAAATGAGTGATTTCGTGATGAAACTGAAACTTGATGAAACTGAAAATGTTATTGATAGTTACCAGGTGAAGATCACTGAGATATATGGGAAATCTTGAACTAGCAGCCCTCGAAAATAGAATTGATAAGTGAATCAAGTAGGCACCATACGATAATCTTGCTAGAATTTGAGCTGGCGGCCACTCCATAACACTCTTAGTGATCCCTGAAAGTTAAAATTGAATCAGTCATAAGTTGCATCCTACAACCCTCATGAAACTTTTCATCTTGAATGAAAAGACATCTGAGCCCACTTCCGGGATATTGATGAGGAGGAAAAGGAAATGCACAAGGAATTCGCATATATTCGTAAAGAATCACACGTTGAAAGGTAAGACCTAGTTAGTTCTCAGCTCGCACAAGTTTCAACTTCTGAGGGTTGTCGTTCGTAGGGGTGCAATAGCTGGTTAACGGAAAAAAACATATTTTAAATTTTTTTTTTATTCATCCAATATGGATAGTGTGTGCCGAAACAAACGAATAACCCTGACACAAAAAATTAATGCGCATGCGCCAGTGGAAAGGCATCTTTTTTTATTACAGACTTATTACAAACAAATTATTATGGCGCTCTGAGAACGGTGCCTGTGAGAAAAGTAGTGATTCACATTGGATTTGATACGCTGGGGAAATGAATTCTTTCGATAAAACATTCCCAGGAAGTGTATTCCACATAAACGCAGTTCTCCAATTGTAAAAGTTCCTAAACAGTGGAATTCGAGGTATACTGAGTTGAACCTCGAAGCGATGAGCAGCCACAGTCCGTCGCGTATTCCTGATATGTACCGCTCTTGGTGGAACCAAATGTGCCAAGTCACTTGAACACTTCCCGTGAAAGTATCTATAAAATAAAGATAAATCTTCAACCTTTCTTCGATGTTCCAGACCATCAAGGTTGCAAGTGATATTCGTATCTCCAATCAGGTGAATGTTTCTTTTCTGGATGAAATCCAGTAGCTTCAGGGTATGCTTGGGGGGGGGCGGAGCTCCATGCATACAGAACTCCGTATTTAAGGAAAGAATAGATCGTTTGATAACATGCTGTTTTTAGTGCAGCTGTATTCAATTGACTTCTTCAAACTCTAATTGCAGAACATTTGTCATCTAGCTAGACCCCTAACATTCTTGTACATGATGAAAAATATAACTCTTTAGCGCCCATTTTCACAAACTCTAGAGCAATGGTGGAGGTATTAATTGTTCTGAAAACATTACATTTAGTTTTGACTGTTCAAAAAAGTTCATAATGAATAAAATATGTTGAGGATGAAGAGACAACATCCAATACGAGGTCCAGCTATTAACTAACAAGACTGGTTATGAAGAAGGGGTTTTACTATAAAAATTATTCTACATTCGAATGCTCCCCTTCAATAAACCTTCCTCTCCTTGCCACACACCTTCTCATACGTTTTTCACATCGATCGAAGCTGTGCTGGAAGTCTTCTTGAGGAGGGCCTTTAGGAGCCCTATCGTTTTAAGCTTCACCGCTTCCATCGACTCAAATTGGGTTCTTTCCAAAACAGATTTATCTTCGGGAACGAAAAAAAAGTAGCACGGTGCCAAATCTAGCGACTACGGCACGTGTCCGAGCACTGGAATGCGTTTATCGGCCAAATACCACTTCACAGAGAGCACGTTAGGGGCAGGTACGTTGTCCTGGTGCAAAATCCACAAGTTGTTCTTCCACAACTTGGGCCATTTCTTACGAACTCATTCTCGCAGTGTTTCCATAACTGACAAATAGTAAGTCTGGTTGACAGTTTGACCCTCTGGAACCCATTCAATCATCACGATACCGGTTATGTCGGTCAACATTGCCTTGAATTTTGATTTGGACATACTTGGTTGTCCCTTTTTTTCAACATCGTATTGAAAAATCCACGTTTCGTCGCAAGTAATAATGTTTTTGATCAGTCCTAGATCTTCTTCTAACCTCTCAAAGAAATCTGAGGAGACCTGTTGACGCAAGAGCTTTTGGTCAGTAGTCAGGTTTTTTTCAGCACCAACTTCGCACAGACTTTTGTCATGTGTAGTTCCTCGTGTAAAATATTTCTAATCATTTCTTTATCGGCGTTTACAGCCTCGACAATCATCCGGATGCTCATTCGACGATCTGGACGCACAGTTTAGTTGATTATGGTTACTGTTTCCGAAGTTTAAACAGTGACAGGGCAACCTGGGCGCTGGTCTTCTTCAGTGCTCTCTTGGCCCTCACTGTAGCGAAAAACACGCACACGAGATAGTGAATTGTCCCCTTGTAACAATTTATAGCACTCAGTCGATTTTTTTTCTATTTAACAAGAAATTTGAGAATGATTCGTTCTCCTATTTTTTGTCACACATGGTTTTCGGCACGAGAAAAAAACACGTTCGTTTCAAACCGCTACTGCACAAATACTATAATATTGACGAAAACGTGTTTTGGTACGTAAATAGAGAAGATTTTCAGATACCTAACGCACTACTGATTTTTTTTCTCTGACCCTCTAGGGCGCCCTCTAGACGTGCAGTCTCGTTATTTAATAGTCGGGCCTCGTATGTTACTTTCAAAATTCATACGGCAGCCGAGAGGTGAGACGAGATGGGAATCATCAGCTGGTGTTTTCAAAAATATCAGAAAACTGTTTACATGAATAATGAACAACGAAAGACCTAGCACACTTTCTTGTGTAACATCTTCATGAATCTCAGCTATATCAGAGTAAAAAAAAAATTCTGCCTGAATAATACACATTTTTTTGTTTTCTGTTGCTAAGATACGTTTTCGTGAGATCTAAGACTCAACCTCTGATTCCATGATGAGACAGCTCTTGTACTGAAACAGAATGGGCCACATGAGCTTTACTCAGATCCAGAAAAATACCACAAGTATTCGAGTCTTGTTCTAGTTAAGAATGATCTTTGTTTATGACATCAAACAGTTCTGTTTCTGTATTTTTTCCTTTGAGAAAACCGTGTTGGAAATCATTGAACATTTAAAAAATTCATAATTCTAGTTGATATGATCAAATCGAATAACTTAGAGAAAGCCGTCGATAAATTTTTTGGCCTATATTTACCCGTATCTGTTCTTTTTTTTTATGAAGTGGTTACATTATTGCCAGCTTCATTTGATCTGGAAATACGTGTAGTATTCCTGACTCTAACGTGAACAAATATCAAAAATATGACAGAGTACGGTAGAAAGTAGTTGAATAATTTAGGGGGAAAATTATCAGTACTACTACTCAGTTTGTTTTTAAGTTTTCTACTTGCATGAATAATTTCTTCTTCATTGATTGGATATGAAAGTATTGAATTTTGACACCTAGTTGATGTGATGTGAACCCAAATACAAGATTTTTCTTTGCTGACAAGAGGCGAAGAATTCAGAAAGTGAGTATTGAAGCTGTTTGCTAGATCTACATAATACAAGGCAAAACATTTTCATTTTTTCAATGTTCCTAGTGGTTTTATTATCGCTATTTTGTGATGAATCAATGAAGTATTCATTTTCAGTTTTGTTCAGAAGTAGTCTATATACTTCTCTTCATTCTTCTTTGGGCATTCACTTATTTTGTTTGAATGTTCTGTTATTTATTTCTCTCATTTCCCTGCTCTAGAAAAAAACACTGCATGTAGAATAAAATCGTGAATATTTTTGTTCTGAAATAATCTTTAATAGGTATATGAAATTATTATCATTTTTTACCATTAGACTGTAAATGTTAATGAATTGAGCAAGATATTCATACACTTTTAGATTGAGAGATACTCGGAAATAGGGCAAATTTCTGAAAACCACTAGTTTTAACAAAAATTGTTGAAAGTGAAGAATAACAACAGAAAACAAGAAACGAAAAAGTTGGAACTGAACTGAAGCTGTGTTTTTGGTGACGAAAAGAATGACTTTCTACTGCACAGAATGAAGATTTTTCGGAATGGAAATTTCTTAATATACAGTGCCTCATACTTTTTCAGTTACCATTCGTAGGGTGAGATTAGGCCAATGTTAAAATAGGTTTACAGAAAACTTTCATCAGATTACTTCAATAAAATGCCCACATCTGACATGAGTTCTCCTAAAAGAATCATTTGAGCATTCATCTTCATAGCCACATTTATATAGAGATTGATATGTATGTAACTGATGTAAACGACTACTATTTTACTTATGATGTACTGTTTGGAACCTTTGGTGTAGTAATGAATATTACTTGAATTTTTCCCCAACACCAAATCGTTATTTTTAACACCTCGACACGTGTTTCGATCACCAAGTATTCATCTTCAAAGAGGAGTTTAATCTTCCTCAAGTTGAATAAAACGAAACCAATAGTTTTGTATGAATACTGAATTATTAAAAAACTTTTCTCTATTCAGTAGAAAACCAAAACCTTACTTTTCCAAGAATTAATCTCTCCTGAAATATTTCCCTTTTTATAGCATATTTCAGGTGAAATATGCTATACCACCACCATAATGGTACCCTTCGCAGACTCCAAATATGCTATCAGAGAGAAGAATGGTCCGCAATGAAGACAACACAAGGCATTCTTAAAACCAAACAGTGAAATGGTTAGTTGGAATCTGGAAATTCATGTTAACAGTGAAAAGAAATAGGTCGATGTTAAAGACACAAATGAGAAAATCGTTATGAAGAACTTCAGCCAAATTTGATCGACACAAAAATGTGGAACTTGTGCTGGAATTCTGACTCTTACATTTGAAAAGACATTGAGAAGAAGAGAAGAGAGAATACTATTTCGATCTGGAAACTTTTTGATTAACCTAGTTTTTAACAATCACCAAACCGTTATTTTAACACCTCGACACGTGTTTTGATCACCAAATGATCACCAAATGATCACCAAACTTCCTCTTGAAGTTTAATCCTCCTCTTGAAGATGATCAAAAGTTTGGTGTTAGGAACAAACTCCAGTAATATTCATTACTACACCAAATGTTCCAAATAGTGCATCACAAACCACATCATGATAGCATTATTAAAGCGATATTTCATATTTTTCATGGACTTTTTATTCGAAATGACTCAATGAAAGTGTTCAATTACTCACACCCCAATCCGAATACTGCCCCAAATATAGAAAAACCAATGCCAAATATAAAAATCGGTCGCCCAAATGCTGTGTACATAGAAGCCCAAAATACATCGTGTTCCGTCTCCTTGTCCAGCATGATCACTCCTGGAATAATAACGGTACCAAGACCCAATCCATATAACATTAGATGATAGATAATCTGATTAGTAACCTAAAAAAATACTGAATCAGTATATGAATCAATAATCAGGTATGTCAAAATGATTTTGATATAAGATAGATAAAGATCAAATTATGTGTGTCTCGAAATGCCAGTGAATTGAAAATTCAAGAATGAACAGGGGTTGTTGAACCCGTGAGCGATTTTCGTTTGTATACAGGGTGTAACTAAATAAGTCTAAAACATTTAAGGAAGTGATTCCTCATCAAAAAGATAGGATCTTATATATAAAGAAATTTCATTAGAGCATCCCTTGTTAAGATACAGCCCCTTAAAGGGGGTACATGAAATTTGTATAACAATTTTTTTCACAAGCACTAAGAAAGTTACAATATTGAAATCAACCTGACGTTTTGTACTACCAAAAAGACACTCAGCCAGAAATTTATTTAGTTTACCCCATGGTTGTAAGGGGTGGAAAACGCAACCCCTAAAATTTATTTCCAATGTAACTTTTTGTCTTATTATTTGTTTACCATTTAAAAATTTA
>NW_019292937.1:17934-36856 GCF_000500325.1 Leptinotarsa decemlineata | reverse complement strand
AAAACGTCAGGTTGATTTCAATATTGTAACTTTTTTAGTGCTTGTGAAAAAAATTGTTATACAAATTTTATGTACCCCCTTTAAGGGGCTGTATCTTAAAAAGGGATGCTCCAATGAAGTTTCTTTATATAAAAGATCCTATCTTTCTTTCGATGAGGAATCACCTCCCCAAATGTTTAACACTTATTCAGTTACACCCTGTATTTTGATAATTGAGTCACATGTTATAAATAAAAAGAAGATGATATAATATAGATAGGTCTGAAGTGAATGGGTTTATTTAATTTTCCGTAAAGATATACTGTGGCGCCCACCATTTCAGACTCGATTCAAATGAGTATAATAGCTTCCTCACAATGCCAATCAGTTCATTTGAAGTGACGTTTCAGCTCGGATGATATAAGTGAAACTCTGCTGAATACTAAGGACTTGAATCAAAAACGAGGCAGGTACAATAAAAAAAATTGAACTGGACGAGTACCAGAAAAATTTTGTACGCTATACCTTTCATTCTTTCTTTTTTGAGAATAAAGCGCTAACCCTCGAATCTATTAGGACAAAGGTAATGGATAATGATCTCATTCTAAAAATGAGCAAAGAGAAGTTAAGGAAAATAATAAAAGAAGATTTAAAATTTATATATGCCAAACGATCCCATAAATCTGTCTTAATAGAAAGAGAAGATATAGTCTCATGGCGACGGAGATATCTTCGCTCTATTAGAGAAATGCGTTCTGCTCACAAAAAGATTTATTATCTGGACGAAACGTGGGTGAATGTTGATCACACAGTATCTAAGATCTGGCAAGATACTACTGTAACTACTTATCGTCAAGCATTTGTGGACGGTTTATCAAGAGGGTTACGCGGACCAACGGGTAAAGGGCAATGACTAATTGTCGCCCATATAGGTAGCGAGAGTGGCTTTTTAGACAATAGTGCACTAATTTTATCATTCAAAAAGACGTGGGATTATCACGAAGACATGGACGCCCAACTCTTTGAAGGATGGTTTGAATCACTTCTTTCACAAGTCGAGCCAAATTCAGTAATAGTAATGGATAACACTTCTTATCACAGTCGATTAGTAGAACAGCTGCCAACTATGACCACCAGAAAAGCAGACATGCAGAGTTGGTTAGGACAACAAGAAATTCCATTTTCCGAGGACATGGTTAAGGCCGAGCTTATGAGTATCATTAAACAGCATCGTGAGAGATATCGCCAGCATGTGGTGGATACATTAGCTCGTGCTGAAGCCATCACCATTTTGAGACTTACTCCTTACCATTGCGAGTTAAACCCGATAGAATTAATTTCGGCTCAAATTGAGGGATACGTAGCTCGTGAAAACGTGACATATAAAATTTCTGATGTCCAACGTCTATTAGAACTCGCAATGGAACGGATGCGGAAAGAAGATTGGGCTTATACTGTAGCCCATGCGATCAAAGAAGAAGAGAAAATGTGGAGATTGGACGGGGTGTTTTCGACCAAATAATAATAGGATTCCTCTCGAGCGAGTCAATGGATTCTGAAACTTCTCTTCTCTTCATATATAAAAGGAACATAATAATTATTTATTAAATTTGTCTGTTCTTTTGAAGAACTGTATTAGGCATAATGAGAAAATGTAATCAGTTTTACCATTGACACCAGGTAGCGCCACCTACTATAACAATTTTTACGTAATTACCTATGTGTTTAAATGAATAAAAATATTATTTTGGTACGCCTCTGCAGAGTTGGTAAGAGGATTATTCGTTGGTCACTTCAAGTGCGACGTTGCTAATGAATCACGTTTAATTGAAAATTGTTATAGTATAACATCGTTTGATATTATACGCTACCCACCCTGTCCTTACCGAGATGACCAGTTTGCAGAGCTACTTCTCAAGATGACAAGCTTACAGAGCTACTTTTCTTCTGTCAAGGACATCAAGCAAACTGTCCATGAGAAGTCACATTTTTCAAGTCATATGTATACACTGACCCTGAATAACCCAGCGAACTAACCTGAACAATACAACTGAACAAACAACTTGAAAGATCTTGTTGAATGGAGTCATTATTCTGAGACTTTTTTATACCTAGATATCAGTCTGAACTAGTTTCAGATAATTGACAGTTGAATTTATACAGCGATTTGAGTTTGAATAATGATACTTTCAAAATTTTTCCACATGTTCATTCGTTGAAAGTTTCAAATTGATGAAAAATTGTTCACTGAATTTAGTTTCGAAAATATCGAATATGAGAAGAACGTAGGTATACTTACATTCTTTTCGAACAGTTTTTTGTTTTTGTTTTTGTAAAATAAATAGCCATATGCCAATCCGATTATGGACCCTATTGAATTCCCTTTGAAACTTATAAATTGATCGTGCCATTGGTTATCAACCGTAATAAAATACAGGTCATAAAATTTTCTGAAAGATAGACTTTATTATCAATCCCAAGTAAAAGCAGTGAAAACGGAAATATACGAAAGCGAAAGAGTGTTACAAATTTTTATTATTATTTTCTTGAAAAGTCCCACTTCAAGAAGAGAGTAAAGCCGTAATTTCGAGTTCAAAGTCCAAATTTTGAGTTCAAAGTCGACATTTCGAGCTAAAAGTCGCAATTTTGAGTGAAAGCGTTGACATCTCACCTGACAGAGACGCCATCTATGAGATCGAGTATTAGAGATTAACGAGGCTCCTCAAGGTGGTAAACTTGCGGAGCCAAGCTTCGACATCGACCGCCAACGAGATTCGTTGTCTGTCTTCCATTGCAATTTCAACTGCAAGGCAACTAGTTGTGAACTAGAGCCCAAACACAACAATTTCATGATTCAATACCGGACAGGCCTAGTAAGTGATACTAAGCTGAACCATGAATGCATGAGATCGCTCACATGAATGGCGTCTTAGTAAGGGAAGATATCATCGCTCTCAACTACTTAGGCTCCTCTTTCAAGGACAGTTGAATCAAGTCTAGCAGAATATCCAGTATGACATGAGCTGTGTCACATGTAGCGCCAACCCCATGTCGTTGGTGTCCAGATCATCCAATTTAGGTTAAAAAAACGTTGGTTATCATCGAACTATAGTACTCGCCATTGGCAGTAATGGCCTGGCCAATGAAATATAGACCGATGAAGCCATCACACAAGTGATGTTCGAGTCTCCAATAAGGCGGATGGTCACATCAAACACTGACTTTTTCAGGTTGCATTGGACCCTTCTGGCCAAAGGAAGTTGGTACTCTTTGACCTAAAGTGTTCGCCGTTGACCCTAATGGCCTAGCCAACGTCGTTATCGAAGAAATATGGACTGATGAGTCCAAAATTCACACCAAACAGTGACATTTTTGGTATGCAATGGACATACCCATTCATGCAGAAATGCCCCTCATCGCTGAAGATGATTTTTCGATGGAAATTAGGGTCAGACTCCATTCAGCGAACACATGTCGTTGTTTATGGTCGTTTACCTTCCATTCCTGGGTCAGTTGAATTTTGGATGGATGCAGTCACGACGCAAAATTCGCCAAGTTGTGGTCTGCTAAAGGCCGAGTGCTCGTGAGCGACGCGAAATCAATTCCCCTGGATTCTCCTACACACCATGGTGATTCGGCAAAATATTCTGAATAAATGACAACTAATGTGACAGATGTAGCTTTAACAAGATGGCCGTTATGAGTTGTCAAAGTTCGAAAGTCCCTGTTGGATGACCCTATATTTGCCTTGCAGTGAAAGGCAGCGGTCAATGTTGAAGCTTGGCTTCGCAACTGACCGCCTTGGGAAGTCGCGTTCATCTTTGGCATTCGACAATTGGGTTCTTTGTTAATCCCATAGATGACGTCTTTGTGAGATGTCATCGACTCCATTCGAAATTACGACTTTGAACTGGAAATCAAATTGTAGTCGAAATTTTGATAATAAAATTAAAACTTCTAGTTCGAAGTTGAAATTCCGAGAGTAAAATTGAAATTTAGAGTTTTGAAGTCGGTTCTTCCAAGAAACAAACGATGAAAATTTGTAGCCCTCCTGAGCTTCCATAGAAATACAGTTCATATTTGTAAAATCAACAAATTCAACATTCTGCGAAATTTGAATAATTATTTTTAGTTTAATTATCAGAATAGCAGCAGTTTCGTTTGAATTGAAAATGGAATATTTTTCAAGAATAATTAATTTTATGAAGAAAGTTTTTCGGCTTTCTACTTCTCCATCATCATATAAAAAAGAGGGAAACTTTTGAATAAAGGAAAAAATAATTTACTCCAGTGAAAATTCGACAAAGATGTGTAGAATTCGCATAAAAGTTAATTTCAGATAAAAACTGGAAGAAACAATACATCCAAAACAACTACTTTCAAACAATGAAAAATTACACGGAAATATTTTTTCTCATCAACTTTGTACTTCAAACATTCGTTTCGGAATTGAAACAAATATCATCCAAAGAAACGCTACACAATGTAATATATCAAGACGTTTTGATATGAAATCAAAATTACATGAAAAGCTTTCAATATCCACGAATGCTTCGATGTTGAAATGATCATGGTATGAATCACTTTGAAGAAAGTTGATTGAAAAAAATATAATTTTCACTTGGTTTTTTCTTGAATATAAAAAGGTAGATACTCACTCCGGTAAAGGAGGAATCAGCCCTTCATAGTCTTCATAATAATTATCCAAGAACGTGGCAGCCACAACCAAGCAAGATAATGAACAAAGAAATGGCCAAAACAATTTTTCGTTTTTCTTCAGAATCCAAATTATTATCAACGCTATTATAAAATATTGAGTGTCCAAGGCCAGGTACCATGTATGAGACGAACACTGGAAAAAAAATTAAATACTCATCAAATGCGTTATATCTTATTCTATTGTGTTCTTTCAAAAGTTTTGTCCGTTTTAATGCCATGTATTTTTGTAGCTTCATATCCCAATAAATATTTACTATCTCTCCAAGCACTTCGATAACTTTTTGATCAGTAGAACCTTCGCCAATCAGGACCAGGCAAAAACGGCCTTCATTCTACTTTCACCTTTCATTCACCTTCCATCATGAAGGCACCAAGTTGAAAGTATTGCATTCTAATTCAATATTTTATACTGAAGCGATTATTTCAACCGAACTCACGCATGCTCAGTTATAATTTAGCGTTTTAATAACACTGTAAACATTTTCAAGTAAGTTTTCAGAAGATGACATCAGGTAGAGAAAGTTCGTTTGTCAACAATGCAGGTCCCAATGCGAAAACTCAGAAAACCCTTTTTCGACTTTGTAAAGGACCTAAATTTTCCACAAAATAGTTCTTAGCTATTATTTTGTTTTTCTCACGCGACAAAAACCTTGTAAACCTATCAAGATGTTTGAGGTCTGCTGTTGAAAATGGAATTACCTGTGTATTCATGAAGTTAGTGGCGCCTCTTCATTGACAGCTCCAAACGGAGCAATAATTATGGATCGATTCCAGTTGCCAATCCAACCATGATATAACAAGAGTATGAAATCAATGTATTTGTCTCGAAAAAATCAAGTTCAACAAACATTAGTGGAAAGTTTAGGTTGGCCCCATAATAGTTGATTTTCTTTTTAGGCATCAAAGTGAATATAAAGAGAAGTCATATATTCTGTGTCTCTAGAATAGTAGAGCTATAAATGATTACTGGAAAAGGATATATGACGTCATGGCAATTATCATATCAAAAATGATATTCCGATGCCTCTCATTTCCCCTGTAAAAATCTAACTTCTTAGAAACACAACGTAGCAGAAGTGTCAACGAAATGAAGTACTTTTGGCTTACCCTGGACAGAGACGGGACAGAGATATCAACCTGCCTACGAACCTATGCGACTGTATTTCTAGCAGAAATCTACGCTATTGAATTGTGTGCGGAGGGATTAGAAGAATCCAACCTCATACATGAACCAATAAAATATTCTTGGACAGTCAAGCGGCGCGGCGTTGGAATCTCTTGGCTCCTGCCGAGCAACATCTAAATTGGTAGCAAATTATCAAAAACGATTCTCCTTGATAGGAAGACTTAACAGATTGTCTCTGGTCTGGATTACGGGCCATACTGGCGTGGAAGGCAATGAGGCTGCTGACTCCCTTGCAAAGGAGGACTATAATAGGAATGAACTACGATGTCTAACAGGCCTTCTCACAGGTCACTGTCATTTAAATCATCATATGCAGATACTCGTACTGTCGAAAGACAGTGTGTGTCGCCTTTGTTTGGAAAATGATGAAACAGCAGAGCACATACATTGTGCCTGTCCCGCTGGGGACCGAATCAGGTTTTTAGAGTTCGGCACAGCCGTACTCTTAACATCTGACCTTAAAGACCACTCACCATACAAACGAATCGGCTTCGTTAAGAAGCAGAGTGTTTCTTTGATGGAGTGTGAATAGGTGTGAGCCACAATAAACACTTGCGGGTTGCGATAGAGGGTCGAATAGATCCACTCACTTTGGACCTAACCTGACTCAACCTAAGCCTTTTGGACTAATTCAATTCAATTCGATATAAGACAAGCAAAGAGAAGCAAAGAAATAGTGAAACACGAGTGAAAGAAAAAGAAAACTATTTCAAAATCGTCATTTTTCAAAATAGTTCAAGGTCATCAGGTCTTCTGATTTCTACTACATTCGTGAATATATCAGTATTCACGGGAGACGTGATAATAACAAACTAAAAGTCTACATACCATATTTTTTGAGTCCATGAAATTATTTAAATATAACAAGTTTTTCCACCAACTTTTTCTGCAATTGACAAATTCCCTGCCTACAAAATGATTCCAGTTGGGTCCGTTTCCTAAGTGACGCCACCAGGTGGCGTAGAAAGCAATTACTAGTGCCATGCACGGAGTCAACCTGCAACGAATTCATGAACAATTAATTGATATAAAAAATTAATGATTTGGATTAAAGATGGAAAATTTTCAAATTTTATTTTTAATCATATTTTGAACAATCTCATTGATTTTCAGCTTGGTGGGAATTTAAGTAGCTTCGAATGTCTAAATTGACCGGACTTTATTCGAGTCCCCATTGGATATTAAACCAGAAATAAGTACGAAACAAAACATACCTCATATATCGATTCATGATAATTTTCAGTACATCTTTCAGCTTGAAATTTCTGTTTTCAAATTCTGAAAATACCCTTTGTATCAGAAGGAAAGATGAAAGGAAAAAAAATGTGCCCATGCACAGAGGACCGTTAGATAGAAACAGGGTAGCCACCTTTCCTTGAATCTGTAAAAGAAATGAAAGTATTTCTCTTCATTGCATTAAGAAATTCGGGAGTAGAAATTTAGAGTCGTTAGAACTCATCTATACTGTACAGTGTGACACACTTAAGATGAAGACACCCTTGTATTTCAGTCATGTTCAATAATAATAATAATAATAATAATTGCTCAGATGCCTTGCGGTACCCGACAAAATAGTGAGATGCATTGAACAACTGATACCACTTAGGCGAACTCGCTTTATCATAACATCTGGTCAAGCAAGAGTCCAAACAGGGTGGGTCACTTTCAGAAGGGGTGTATTTCAGGGTGATTCCCCCAGTCCCCTTCTCTTCTGCATCTCACTATTGTCATTATCCGTTGCGCTCAGAAACACTCGAGAATATGACTGTGGCACCTCCGGATACCGGAGGCACAAGGTCACCCATTTGTTTTATATGGATGATCTTAAACTTTATGCCTCTGGAGTGAAGCATCTCCATCAGTCCTTGAGGGTGGTGGAAGAGTAAACGCATGCCATCGGTATGAAATTCGGGATAGACAAATATGCAATGGTCCATCTCAAAAGAGGACGATGCGGGGACTACGGAGAGGATGTGCAGCTCGTACATGGAAGCATCTTACACCATCTGGATGCTGGAGAGGCGTATACTTACCTCGGGGTGGAAGAACGCCACTCACAAGAGGTAACAGCAGTGAAAAACTCTCTCCGCGGCAAGTATCAGCACAAACTTCGANAATTGTAGGAAAATACAATTTAAAATTAAAAATTTTTTTCTGCATGATTGCTGTTATGATGAAGTGAATGAATACAGTTGAAGTAGTTTCAGAATAAATATGGGAATATAACTGCCTGAGTGCTGAAATTATAAAGATCGGTTTAGTGATGTCAATTTTGAGGAGTTTGTTTTTATCGGGAAATATGTCAGAATTAGGGAAAATTAAAAACTCGGTTGGATAATGTCAATATCGGGAAATTTTTATGAAAATGTTAGATTCGGTTCTTTTTTTCTTATAATTCATACAAATAAATATTTGGTCTGATGTACGTTACTCGTAAGTTGGCGTAGTAGTTTTAAGTCTACGAGATCGTTAAAAGTTTTTCTATCTGTACACTTCAACCACTTCTTCACATGGAGTTTGTAGCATGTATACGATTTAACCTTTTATATATCATCAGGAAGTAGATTATAAACTTTTGGTGCTAAAAATTCCACTGACCTTTGACCTATAGTTTTTCCTCATGTCGTTTCGTTGATATATCTACTTTTTGTTCTCGTGTTGAGATGATGTTCAATTGCTTGTAATTTTATTTTGTTTCTGTGGATATTGATTAGAAACCGATAAGTGAAGATTTGTCTTATATCAAAAATGACATTTTCCAGAAATAGTAAATCACTGGAATAAGTAGGTAATATTTCTCCTGTAGATTATCCTTAGAATCCACTTTTGCATAACGTTCAAATTATGCAGATTACATGGAGCTACGCCACCCCATCCTAATATTCCATACGATAACTGGGAGAGTATTAATGCGATATATAATGTTTTCAAGTTCTCTGTACTCAAAAAGTCAGCGAGATATCTGAATTTGATAAGCAATCCCCTTAGCTTATTTTTAACATGATGAACGTGAAGGTCCCATATTAAGTGCCTGTCTATAATTATTCCTAAGTACTTCGACCTATCTTTTTCTAGAATGTGTTATATTGCTCAACACCAAAGGACCTAATTCTGGTAAATAGTTGAAATATGAAGTGAATGGTAACTAGTATGATTTTTCATCATTCATTGTTAAACTGTTGAATTTGAACCAGTCTTGTTCGGCTTTATTTTTCACATCTGTCCAAGTTTTGTCCTTATAAAGTATTGCCATATCATCAGCAAAACTGTTCATGTAAAAAGTGAATAATAGAGGTCCAAGAACCGTTCCCTGTGGAACTCCATAAGATTCGTCAAGTCATTCACATTTAGTACAGGAGTTTCATTAACAAAAGCCTCCAGATGACCCCAATAATAGAATTCTAGAGGATTCATATCAGGACTGCGAGCTGGCCAATTTTGAGATCCTGCACGACCAATCCAGCGGTGAGGTTAGGTGACGTCAAGATGGTCACTAAAATGAGTTGGAGCCCCGTCATGCAAAAACTACATGCTGCCTCTTACGAGTACCATCACTTCTTCCAATAAAATGGGTAAATAGTCTCACAAAAAGTCCGTGTAAAATCAACTTGTTAACTTGCTGGTAGTAAAAATGGGCCAATAAGGTAGTCATCAATCATTTTTACCCAAACTTTCAGTAACAATTCTTGCTTAAAACAGCTTTGTGTAATGACGTGGGGATTTTCGTCGATCCAAAAAAGTTCACTGTGGAAGTTTATAATAGCATTCCGTGAAAAGTTTGTTTCGTCCGTAAATGAAATATTTGGTAAAAAATTATTATTGTGTGCCATCGTATGAATCAACCACCTACAAATCATTAATCTTGAGTGAAAATCTCGGGGCAGTAGAGTTCGGACACGCTGTATGTAATATGAGTATAGATAGTTTGTTTTCAGAACTGTCCATACGGTTTTTGGGCTGACTTCCAGCTGCAGTGCAATCTTCCTGGTACTATTTGAAGAATCGCATCAAGTATAGATTCTTCTAGTTCAGCACCACCTGCAATTTTATTGAAACTCCCAATTTCACATAATCTTGCATGTAGCGTTCTAAATAATAATGTTTATTTGCAATACTTACAGGTACAATACTTACAGGTACAAACAGGTAAAATATAAAATATTTTTACATTCTGTCTCATAATCTGACGATTATTTAGAGGGATTCGCTCAGTCAGACAAAAACAATATTAAAAAAAAATCAATTCATTGAACTCAATTAATTGAATAGCTCAGGAAATAGCATGCAAATAAATGAGTGTATGTTTTTTAAGTAGAATACTTGTATTTATTCCCTGTATATTAATCTGCCGCGCTTTAGTAAATCCCGAACTCCCCACTTGTGCTCCCTATTACGACGTATGTTCATGATAACTTTTTTTTCTCAAAACGACCAAACAAATTAACATTTACCATTTCAATTGAAAGGGTGTCTTCATCTTAAGTATATCACACTGTAGAATGAATATCGTTTTTGCTGAAGAACTTTCAACTAGTTGTTGAGTTTATAAAAAAAACTCCTGAAACACAATGATGAATGGAGAAGGTAGATCGATGAGTTCAAAATCATAATAAGGCGTGACATGAAAAAGTATATATCTGGGTTTACATCTCTTATATAACTTACCGTTTCTGTATATTTCGTGTTAGCAACGGGTCTAAGAATACCAGCCAAGACAGTATGGCTCGAAATAACTAAGAGACTGTTGTAAAATCGCACACCCTGTATTGGTCTCAGTTTTTCAAATTCCGGAGAATTTCTCACGGTTTTGAGTCTGTACCAATTCCTGGGAATAGAGAAAGCGAACAATTTCCTTTTCCAACCGTTGCCTATCGAGTTTTGGTATTCTTCTTCTGTTTTGCATCGAGCCGTTCCTTCGTACAAAGTAGAGAATACAATGAGAAGCATGTAACATATGAAAATCACCCTGTGAATTGAAAAATAATAAAAATCAAAGTGATACACTGATGAATATTGATGCAAATGTTTTTTAAAATTATTGAAACAAGATTTTCAGCGTTACGATCTTCGTTTGGGTTTGAAGGCCGTCGTGGTTTGAAACTGTATTCTAATGTTTCGCCAGCACGAGTGGCTGGCTTCTTCAGAGGTCTTTTCATCCTGATGGTTCACTGATGACTCGTCATTTGTAGTTCGTAAGCTGTATTTATGATTACACAGGTAGCCCGCCTTGTTCGTTGTTCGAATGGATACAGTACAACCGAGATCAATAAGGCCATGAAACTGAAAACATCTACAAGTCAAAATAGTGAGGAAACTCAAACGGTTGCAGGTGCGTTCCTACCATACATCTCTAAGTTTACAGATAGAATCGAAAAAATCCTAAGGAAGCATAACATAAAAACAGTGTTCAAGCCAACCAGAAAAATACAGCAAAGCCTGAGATCTGCGAAAGACAAAAGAGATCCACTATCAGCTGCGGGGGTATACCGTATACCATGCACCTGCGGAGGAGTTTATATCGGTACCACCAAAAGATCCATGGGTACAAGGCTGAATGAACATCGGAGACACTGTAGATTAGGTCAAATAAAAAAATCGGCAGTAGCGGAACACGCGTTCAGTGAGATCATACGATACTGTTTGAAGATGTGAAACTACTTGCACCCGATCATGGTTACCATCGTTGCGTCGGCTTGTACGGGAAGCCATAGAAATCCATAAACACACAGATAACTACTACAGAAAAGAGGAGGCGATAACGCTTAACCGGATTTGGAATCCTATACCAAAATATGCTAGGATGGCAGCAGTGCAAAGCAATGTGACAGGTAAAAACGGGTCATCGGTGAACCATCAGGATGAATAGACCTCTGAAAGAGGCAGCCTCTCGTGCTGGCGAGAGGATACAGTTCCAAACCACGACGGCGTTCAAACCCGAACGAAGATCGTAACACTGAATACTCACGAAGGAATGATAACAGGAGGTTCATCAGTTTCTTGTTACTCTTGAACTATCTAAGTCATGAAGTGCGCATATGAGCAGACCCTTTGGATATATACAGCATGACTTGTGGAAATTGCATCGTATAGAACTTCTGTAGGCGCGCTTGACTTGGGGAGTAAGCTAGTGAATGCGTGACGAGATCGTTACGAAGGGTGTGATCGGCCTAATCAAGAGATGAAAAATATCCCGATATTAGAAAGAAAACAATCTATGAAGCATATGTTACAAGTTTGAAGACGCTGTGTTGTTTAGTATTTGTTTGGCAGGCATCAATAGTGAACTTTCTCGGTGAATTTGTGAAAATGAAGAATATTGGTCATCTTTATGTGGTACAATACATTTATTTGGAAGGCCTCAGCCCAACCAATATAAAATCTGAACTGGGTTCTACTCTGGGTGAGTCTACTACTTCGTTCTCAACAGTAAAATATTGTGAAGCAGAGTTGAAACGAGGCCGTACGAGGTACAAATACGAGCATCGCAGTGGTCGATCAGATGAGGTGACGCCTTTAGAAACGGCAAAGAAAATCCACAAAGCGGTACTGAATGATTGTCAACTGAAAGTACGCGAGCTAGCAGACTCAGTAGGCATTTCAAAAAGTGCGATGCATCGTATGTTATCTGAAAATTTGAACGTGTCAGAGCTGTGTCCAAGATGGGTGCCACGTTTGCTCACACTCGAGCAAAAACAGTATGATAAGTGTTTAGCGAAGTTTCACAGCATTGAAGCAGAATGCTTGCGTCGCTTCATTACCATGGATGAAACATGGGTCCATCACTTTACATTCGAGACGAAGGTATATTTTTAATTTTCATTTCTTGTTAGTTTTTCTAAGTTTTTTTTCCAGCTCTTGTTAATAGCTCGATTTTTTTGGGTTTTTTTTGTTGTTACTTGTATGTTATTTCATTGTAATTTCAGTTGTTTGCTCAATAAAGTTGTTTTTTCAGCTAATTCAATTTTTTTTACAGATTCTTACAGGGATTTCAAATCAATTTATATCATATTAGACAATGGAAGTCCGAACTGATGAAATGCAAGTATGTAGAAAGTCATATAATTTCATATGTTCAGGAAGGATTCAATTAGTATGAACACGCCTATAACGCCTACAGTGAAACACGTATTGCGGTTTTGGGAACTGTCCTGTGGAAAATCCACAATAAAGTTTCATTTGAATAAGCAAAATAAGATTAAACACCACCCGCGTTAACGTTTTGAATTTGATCATTCTTACATCACAAAAACATAGATTTACCCACCCTACAACGATGTCCAACCAATCCATAGGATATTCAGGCACATTGGTAACGCATTTGAAATTGTCAATTTTGCCCATCAATCCATACTGTTCATATTTTTTGTCATAGCATTTTTCAATCTCCAGTTGAATTCTTGTATAATTTTTTTTACTCGGAATGATTTCAGGACAAGTTGAAGGAACACAAATCCAGTGTCGAAGATGGTCATGTCTGTAGTTGTACCTACTAGAACTGACCTCCTGAAAATACATAACAGAGTTTTCATCTATAAAAACGTCGAAAAATCCATCTCTTAGAAGAAATAAGCATTTCGATTATGGAACGAGTTATTTTTAATAAATAAACTATGAGTTAGATGCTTTTTTCAAAGAATGGACATCTGTAGGTGTATACAGTATGGACCATTGCATTTATCGATACAGAATATAAATGTCAATATCTTCAAAAGATAAGATGTGAATTGATAGAGGATTTTCAGTCAAAAACGTGTTCCAGAAACTTATCAAATCAATAATTATAAAAAATTTGAAATTGTGACATTTATGTCGATATTAGTTATGCTACGTGCAAAGCTAACTGTAATGACAAGGAAATATTTATGTAAATGTAATTTATATCTTAAATAATCTCATGAATCAATTACACAGCCTGTAACCCATTTTACATTCAATATCAACAATTTATCTACCTCTAGTAAAAAATTATAAATAATAATCAGCATTTCAATATGACTTCTCATTCATACTCTTTGGGTTTTTTGATTTGGATCCTTTTCAGAAACAGTCTTTCAAATATTATTCTTTCTGAATTCAAAATTTTTGTTTCGTCAAATTCAATTATGTGTCCTTCTTCAAGAGAATGTTGTGTGAAGTTACTCTACCTAAAAATGTTCTGGTGTTCGTATCCCAATTATTGCAAGGTATATCGTATAACTTAACTTCATCAAAATTTGTTATATATGAAATAATCAGAAAATATCTGCATAACCTGGTTTCCAAAACCTTCAGTAATATTACCTGTATTATTTTCCATGTATCGGTACTATTGGCACCATTGGGTCGAGGTTCCATTTTATATATGAAAGAACAATATAAAGCTTCATCGTCCAGGAGCATACACTTATCGTAATTATCTTGATGGAATAATGCAGGCATGGAGGCATATTGTTTATCTATAAAACAAAATCATCTCTTCTGAGTCATGAACAATGTGGTTAGAATGAAAGGTATGGAAACACTAGGATGACAGGCAAAGTCTTGCGAGTTTTTCTCAAGAAATGAACTTCATTAGCTTCAACTACCTCACCACTATCTCCTCTAGACCTTGTAATTCAAATCTTGACCGGTAGCGGGGGACATCAAAATACCCCCTGCCGGATGGGGTGTCACACGTAGAGGTGGGATTTCTTCAAATGTGTATATGTGTATACTTTTGCCAACAGGATTCAATACCCTGAGCCTACTAATGAAACCCTCTAAATACTGCCCAATTCTTCGTCATAGAAAGCCTCATTGCAGTGATGTGGGACCCTTTATGGACCATGAAGTAACAATAATCCGACCATGAGTCTACAGTAGAGATGGATATGATGAACTCCAACTCATGATTTTGTCAGTAAGCTAAGTGTTCTGCTAGAGCAGAATGTGACATCAGGGCCGTAGCGAAAGAAATACCAGGAGGGTAGGAAATCCAAATGTTCCCAACAGCAAAATTTCCCATCTTTCGAAAAAATGAAAGTCGAGGGATATAATATACTACTCTAATATATTATTTTTCTTACTTAGCTATCCAAAGATTGGCTGAATGCTTATGCCCGTTAGGTTATGCACAAACAAAAATAAATTTTGGTAATTATAAAAATAATAATGGGAATTATTCTACTTTGGACCAAGGTCCACCATATCCATCATGTATAGGAATATTCAATACAAATGAGAGGAAACAACACAACAACACTCGGATAATATTGTGCTTATTGTTTTTTACTATTATTTTTTCTATCGTCACGGCCCGAAATTTCCCAACTTTTCCAAGTCGAAAAGACAGCGAAAAGTTGCGAATTTTGTAAAACTATCACTTCAAAATTTGTGGACTGTTCAGGACTGTTCTCTTACTTGGGAGGAATTGAACTTTTTTTAGGTTTTCAAACAACTCAGAATTTCAAAGTATGGATCTCCAAGTTATGTATGTTGGGAATCCCCAACGTTCTCCCGGTTCTTTCCGTTTTCTTATTACCTCTCCCTTTATTTTCTCTCATTTTGTTATTTTTTAATTTTCATTCATTTTTTTACTCTTATTTTTTTCTACCTTCACGGCCCAAAATTTCCCAACTTTTTCCCAGCAGTGGGGGGAGGCTCCTTCCATGGCGACGGCCCTGTATGCCATACGGAATTTTCGAACAGCAGAATCATAATCTGCATTAGGAGAAGAAAAAATATACCCCATGAATAGGTTACCAAACACTGACATTCAAACGATGATTCATCCAAAGCAGAGCTGGAAACACCCTGAATGGACAAGTCCATTGTATAATCAGGTATAGTTGACTTACAAATGACCTCTTATGGAAAGGTTACTGCATCATTCTGATTGGAATTTGGCATTTCAAACATCCAACAATCAACTGGAATTTATGCATTATGCCTCTATGGCTGCCGTAGATGAATTTTAGAAGATGGTCGACAGGTAGGATACCAGAGCTACACATTCCAGTCTGAATGGCTACAGATTACCTGAGAGGATCACGAGTGCATCTCTTGGCTGGCGGGTGCAACCATGGGAGAATTTTTCCCTGAAATGCGTCACAGGACCTACTCCTTAAGCCAGACATTTATGTTTCCTGCCTATCTGGCGGAAAGGGTCTAGTAAACCCACCACATTGGCCTTATTCAAATTCTCTTTCTGTTTCTTCCAGGAATGATTTTTCATGATTTTAAATGTTTCAGTATCACTTATGACGAATCTTTCTTCTCTATGATAGAGAGAAATTTGAAAATTTTCATTTGATCCCTCCAAATCATAATATAAAATCATGGTAATGAATGTTGATTTCATTTTCAAGGGGCAACAATTCCACTGCATACTTTCGGTCTTTCTGTTTCAACAATCTTCGAGGATAAAGTGTTATTCTCATTATCATCAATTGGAAGTATGGTCGAGTAGCACATCATTCCAAATAGATTTCATTTTCCTTCAAATGTTACACTTATTTGATCAGTATCTTGCAAAAATAATAGGAATTGCACTGGGAGACATTCCTCGAATTTTTTTTTTTTTGAGAACAAACAAGCATACACGGTGCTTGAGCGGTGCCTGTGCGAAAGTGCGATTCACATTGGATTTGAATCGCTGGAGATTAAACTCGATTGGAGAAACGTTCCTCGGAAGTTTATTCCACATAAACGCAATTCTCCAAATGAAAGAGTTCTTGAACAGTGAAGTTCGAGGTGTACTGAGATAAACCTCAAAACGGTGAGCAGCCACAGTCCGCGTATTTTAGATAAGTACCACTCTTGAACACCTCCCGTGAAAGTATCTATAGAGAAGAGACAAATCTCCAACCTTTCTTCGATGTTCCAGACTATCAGAGTTGCAAGTGATGTTCGCGTCTCCAATCAGGCGGATGGCTCTTTTCTGGATGGAATCCAGCAGCTTCAGGATATGCTTTGTGGCGGAGCTCCATACATGAGAACAATACTCCAAAGAAGGTCTGATTTGAGCTTTATAAAGCATCAAAAGTTGTTGAGGTTTGTACAGTTTTCTGGTTCACAACAGTATTCCAACCTGTTGTTTAAAGATGATTGACAACGTTTCAGGATAAATGTCATTAGTTCGGACTTCCATTTTCTAATGTTATATAAAAATATTTGAAATACAAATACCTGAAATGAAGTTACAGTGAAATAAAATATAAATGAAAAATAAAACTAAAAACAATAAAAGAAATTTAGAGATTTCAACCCAAGTTACTTCACGACTTTTTGATTGTTTGTATCCACCATCGTCTTCGGGTGATGACTGGACTAATTTCTCCGAGAAATGACTATTTATAGTTCATTCGAGTATTTTCACTTATCTCGTCTTTTCGCTTCACCTGTTTGGTAGGAGATAACCGTTTGGTGGGAGTTTTTCGCTGATTATGGGTTTCCATATGATGCGTATCTCTACGCTTACTTGGCTGGCTCAGCTTGGGATCACTCGATGTTATGGTCTGGTGTTCGTGAGGCTGTCAGATCTGAAGCAGTTCCGGATCTGAAGCAGGTTCTTATGTTGTGCTTGGACCCAATTTTTCCGATAATCCTCTGATGTAGGAAAGTGCAAGCATTGGTTGTGACCGCTTCTCTTCTTCGCGAGGCTCTTGCTGTATTTCATCTAAAATCTTTTCCACCATCGCTTCGGAGTTGCCATTTCGCTGAAGATCATTTTTGATGATGTCTAGTTCCTTTTCAAGACCTTCCTTCGTATTACAGAGTCCGAAAGCACGATCTAATAGAGTTTCAATGATTCCTCTATCATTCGATTGATTGTGGTTGGATTCGTGGTTCAGATACTGTTCCGTGTGAGTGGGTTTTCGGTATACAGATGTGTCGGTCCTCTTCACCAATACGTCTAATAATGGCAATTCGTTGTGGACTCCATTCTCCATTGTGAAAGTGGTGGAAGGTTTCACGTTGTTGATATGTTTCAGAGGCCATTGACAGTCCGCATTGCCGAGCACAAGAAACGCACACAGCGACGGGAAACCAGCATATCAGGAATAGCAGAGCATGTTTTGGACCCATCAACATAACATCGAGTGGTCCGAAGCTGAGATCATACACAGGAAGGAACACTGGTTTAGGAGGAAATTTAAAAAACATGCATACATGTTGTCCAACAATGTATTCAGCCAAGCTATCGTATGGAAACCCATAACCAAGGAAAAAAATGTCCATCTCTCACCAAACGGTCATGAATGACCCATAAATAGTCATCTCTGGGAGGAATTAGTCTAACATCTGCAGCATAATGTGGAGGCGCACCATCCTATTGGAATCATAAACATTCATCAAAACTTCCGGGATTAATTCTACTGGGGAATAAATTAATTGAAGTAGGTACAAGATATCCCCTTAAAAACTGAAGGTATGTTGGCCCGTCTGAAGTACCGTCGAAAAAGTAGGGTCCGATGATCCTGTTTCTTACAATACGAGTCCATACATTTACCTTTCGTGGGTATTGTGCATGATGCTCACGCATCCAGTGGGGGTTTTCTTTGGCCCAGCACGTACAATTCTGACGGTTCTATCTGGATCATCCTCGTTTAATTCCTGTAGGGATGCCATTTTTCCAATTTCAATACTTTGTGTACAGTTGTTTTACTGACATCGAAATCACGACTAATGTTACGAACAGAAGTGTGCACATCTTTTTCAAAAGCAAGTAGAACATCTAGTTTTCTATCATCATTTACAGAAGGACGACCTGATTTGCGTGCATTTTCAACTGTACCAGTTTCTCGAAATTCATTTTCAGTCTTACTTACTGCTGACTGCGTAATGCGTCTTTCTGGAAATCATCATAAGTATTTCAATTATTTGCTTTACACTTAATTTCATTACTATTTCAAATTAATTCGAAGCAATACTATAGAAAATTCACCAATCAATACAACAACTACTGTTCTATTTAACAGTTGCTGAACGTCAATTGAAATAATGACATTTCACAATAACAAAACAAAAACTAGCCGCCTAGTTTTTTTAAACTAATAAGAAATACTTGTTGACACGGTT
>NW_019292937.1:0-14272 GCF_000500325.1 Leptinotarsa decemlineata | reverse complement strand
AATCACTTTTGATTATAAATTCACTTTCACTTCCCACATAGACCAGGCTATTTCATCAGCGAATCGAATGTTGGGCTTTATTATAAGGAGTACCAGAGAATTCAAGAATATTAATACGATTATAACACTGTTTAATGCCTATGTGAGGTCTAAACTAGAATACGGCGTGTTAATATGGTATCCAATTTACAATTGCCACATACATCATATTGATGCTGTTCAAAAAATTTTTTTTAAATATCTGTCTTTCAAGGTCACAGGAATATATCCTCAGAGGGGAACCGACTATTATATCCTTCTGAATCAATTTAATGTAATATCTCTGAATATACGACGACTTTTTGTCACAATCTCCTTTCTTCACAAACTGCTAAACAATAAGATCTCGTATGCCCCTCTTTTACAAATGATCAACTTCCGCACCCCACGCCCTAATTCCAGATAACAAACGACATTTTACTGTGATCTTGTCAGAACAAATAACAGTTTGAAAGCACCAGTGTCAATACTTTGTAACAACTACAATTCAATATGTGATATGTGCGACATTAATCACAGTTCTCAAATTTTTATTTTAAAATGTATTCTCACTTCTTGTGATATATTTCTATTTCTACTTACTCTTCTTTTAGTTGTAGCAATCTTTTTTTCAACTAATTATACTTTTTTGCATATATTTTGATCAACACCTTTGTACATTTCCTGTAATTGGGTGAATGCCTGTTGGAAATAAAGTGCTATCAATCAATCAATCAATCAATGTATTATTTTCCGAAATATGGGTTTGAAAAATTGGTGATCCACTGTCGACCACCCTACCCTACATGAATTATCTCTATTTTTGCACACTCAAAGAAACACAATGTATATTATATCAATTAAGTTTACTTACCAGAAACTTCACCCAAAGAAAATTCTACGGCGATAATAACAAATAATGTGTTAAAAAACATGTTCGAAAGCATATTACCAAATTGACACTAAAATGTTCAGGAAAATATAATGAATACTTATCAGCTCGTTCAACGATCATAAACTATACGAAATATGATTGTTAAGGCAAAATAATAGCTATTGAAAACTTTCAACACAGATTGAGTAGACTTTTCTTAACACTTATATACTGAGTGAGGTTTTACGGACGTGATTCACTGGGGGTTTGGTTTTCAGAATTGCTGATCGCTGATTTTTTTGAAGAAGAATTTTTCAATGTTTCGCCAACAACATTTTTTTGACGTTTCAAAGGGTATTGTGGCAACTTCCAAGCTACCGAAAATGCAGATAATCTCCCACCAACATTTTCTTGTTGCATTAAAAGAAGTGGTATCAACACATCTATCACGAGGCCTTATATATTTTTAGAGTTGGGGTACCTTTACTTCTCCCCTTCCCCAGAGGAAGGGGAAAAGTGAAGAATTAAGTTTTCAAGTGTCTGATCAAAATAGAAATGAATCTGTTCCATAGTTTTTTTGAAACATTTTCACCAACAGAATCAAATTGCCGTTTCTAAGCTTTCGATACTTATATCCATTAAATATATTTAGACGAAGCGAAACATAAGTAGTTATTTCATGAATATGAAGAACTGAATTTTCCAAAATATCATGTATAGTTTGTTTAAAAATACCAATTTAATAACCTCAACACACATACTTCAACAAATTTTCAGTACCGACTTGTCAAAATATTTTTAATGAAGTATTTTTGTACTATTCAGGAATATAAATGAAAATCACGATGTTTCAACAGCTGATTTAATCATTCAAAATGATTTGTCAATAACAAAGTAACTCAATAAATACCTTACTCAGTAATAATAATGTTATTTGACTGAATATGGAGAAAATATTGAATATTTCACCAAATTAAGGAGTGAATAACTGCCACTTTACTAGGAACATTTTGAAAAATTTGGACTCTTGTTTCCCTTCTATTCTGAAACTCTAAGAACCCTGTTCTTCGAGTCTGTAGTATACTTTCTTCATTTTTCTTTGTTATTCTTATCCAATCCACGTTGTTTCCTAACTTGAGGAACGTATTTGTTCTGCAGCTGAGATGCAGGCATTTCCACAAGGATGTGCATCAAGAATCCACAGGAGAAAGAAAAAATAGCGTCGTAAATGAATGATGTGATCTGAAAAATATTCAATTGTGTAAATTAACCATCCTATCTTGTGGAAATATATTGAAAGGTCTCTAACTTCGAAGTTTTGTTGTTACTTTCGAAAATTGAAATGCAAATGAATATTCTATGAAATATATTTTTGTGGGGATATTCCATTCTGTTTCTTGGATATTAAGCGTTCCACCATCTGCAAAATCAACAATATACAAGAAACAGCAAGGAAAATGAAGGAAATTTAAATATTTTTGTTGAATTCCACGTAATATATTATTAGCTTTCAAAAGTTTTGTCTGTTTTTATTAAACTACTTCAAACTTTTGCCAACGTAACACAAATCAATTAATTCCGTCAGCATGAAAAGTTTGTGTTTGGGATTCGATGAAGTAAATGAAGGCTGTGTTAGCCTAGTTTTGATTAGCCAAGTTTCTAACGGTGAGAAAGCTATCAAAGTGCCTGAAGAGATGGTGATCGATTGGCGATAAGTCTGGAAAGTATGATGGGTGAGGCAGAACTTCGACGCTCAATTCTATGCAAAATTTCCAATTAGTCAGGAATTTGAAATCTCCAATTGAAAGTTTTTGAATAAAGCGAATATACAGTGTGTCCGCAGAGTATGGAATAAATTCGATATTTCCAAAACCAAAGGTCGTTTTACGAAAAACCTGAAACAAATCTATTTTCAATTTTAATATTCTACATTTTACAACAAAATTTCATTATACAGGGTGATCCATATTAACGTGATGACGTCATCGGTAATTTTTTTAAATGCAACACCATGTATTTGGTGTCAGCTTTAGATAATCCGTAACGAGCTGATTCCGAAAAGGTATGATACTTGGGGTCTAACAGATTTAAGTCTGGCGACCTCGCTGGCCATTCAATATGTCCACGTCTACCAATCCATCGGTTCGTAAACATTTGGTCGAGATACCTTCGAATATCTGCAGCATAATGTGGAGACGCACCATCCTATTGGAATCATAAACTTTCATGAAAACTTCCGGTATTAATTCTACTGGGGAATAAATTAATTGAAGTAGGTACAAGATATCCCCTTAAAAACTGAAGGTATGTTGGCCCGTCTGAAGTACCGTCGAAAAAGTAGGGTCCGATGATCCTGTTTCTCACAATACGAGCCCATACATTTACCTTTTGCGGGTATTGTGTATTATACTCACGCATCCAGTGGGGGTTTTCTTTGGCCCAGCACCTACAATTCTGACGGTTGACCCCACCATTTAATGTTAAAGTGGCTTCATCAGAAAAAATTATATTTTTTTCGAGGAGACGGTCTTGGTAACAGTTATTCATCATGGATTCACAAAATTCTATTCTTCTATCTGGATCATCCTCGTTTAATTCCTGTAGGGATGCCATTTTACCAATTTCAATACTTTGTGTACAGTTGTTTTACTGACATCGAAATCACGACTAACATTACGAACAGAAATGTGTACGTCTTCTTCAAAAGCAAGTAGAACATCTAGTTTTGTATCATCATTTACAGAAGGACGACCTGATTCGCGTGCATTTTCAACTGTACCAGTTTCTCGAAATTTCTTTTCAATCTTACTTACTGCTGACTGAGTTATGCGTCTTTCAGGAAATTTTTCATTAAATAAGTTACATACTTCCATCTGAGTTCGCGATCTGTGTCCATAGCCAATCATCATAAGTATTTTAATTATTTGCTTTACACTTAAATTCATTACTACTTCAAATTAATTCGAAGCAATACTACAGAAAATTCACGAATTAATACAACGACTACTGTCCTATTTAACAGTTACTGAACGTCAATCGGAATTTCACAATAACATTTGACAATAACAAAAAAACTAGCCGCCTAGTTCGGGTTAGAGAATTAAACTGTTGGCAATGATAGGTGACATCAACTCTCATTTCAGTTGTGAATGTCAATTGATATGTTCATTTTTATGTGGAACTCAAACAAGAAGAACTGCATCAAGATAGGAATATCGCTGATAAAACAGTTTTTATAATAATTTATATGATTTGTCAATTTTCTCCAAGTTGCAGAATCTTGGGAAACCTATGTGACTATTCAATATAAATTACTTTAGCGTTCCTTACCTCCACACCTTCATTTGTACGATGAATATTTTACACGAATGAAGTCAAAATACTTACCAATACGGAATCCGATATATATAGAGGCTGTTTGGCTGTTGCTGTTCTGTAGAACACTATTCCATAATGCACAACATACGTACTATAGGTGAGGTTGCCCAAAATGAGTGCTGGTTTCCATTCGCATATTCTTTTGACAATACCTGTAGAGTGGAAGAACTCAATTCAATTTTCAATAGAGCAATTTCGAAATACATATTCCGTGAAATACATGATTATCCTCCTAAATTGATCTTACACTTGTGATGACTGATTAGTTCGAGAGAGTTGAAGAAGAAAGAAACTAACAATCTCTAATGAATGGATTCAGCTACCGAAGCAAAAAAAATCCGCCCTGAAGAGGGAAGCATTAGAAAACCCCTGCTAGGTAAGGCATTACCCCTGGATAGAGGAATCCTCTCAAATAACGACCGGAACAAGAATTGTGTGTATTCGTGCCAAAAAAAGAATGACACTGACCGTTATTGACACATAGTATCAATAACGGAACCTCCTTGGTACAGTCGTAAAAAATAAATGATTCGAGGCTCTGGACCTTCCCCTCACTCCTGAAGCCCTTCATAGATATTAAAGTAACCGAAGAAGCTGACGCTTAGTCTACAGAGAAGATGAACATCGACTTAACAACCCCAACTTTCGGATCAATAGCAAGAACTTCTCAGTTTCTCAACTCTTGGTCCTATCAACAAACCTATTAGGCTAGGTGGTGCAACCAGGAAACTGCTGATGGAACTGCCCTGTACCAAATTTTTGAACAGCTAAAGCAGAATCTGCATCAAGCGCTACTCGAGCAGATCAGCAAACGCTCACGCTCAAACGATTGTTCACCAGAACCAGAGACGGAAAAGCGCTGCATGGCTAAATTTAAACGTCATCTATAGCTGATTTTCAGATGTCCTTTAAGGTTTGCTGTGGTTATTGAGATGACAATCATGGCTGCCGTTGAGGATGTTCCAAAACGAAGCCCACTTGCACCAGAGATTCCAGAGCTGAAAATTTTGGCCTGTAGGATTATCTGGATAGACTTACATTTATTACCAAGCCGAAAATTATATTTCCATTGATATAAGTTGTGATTTATTTAAAGATGATAAGAATGTTGGCATATACGTTTGTTTTGAATATGTGATCCTGAAAACTCAAATACTCTTTGCTAATAATCTGAATTAACAGTAACAATTCTTAACGATGAGTTGAATAACGATAATGAAAAGAAACAAAAGACTGAATATTATTGCTGATTATCTATTGGAGAATGGAGAGGTTATGGTGAAGCAAAATATTTTTATAGCTACGTCAAAAATTGCTGGAGAGTCACAAACTCTTCAGTGATTCATGCTAAAAAGTAGTGGCGGAACACATAGTTCTTTGTTAACATACATACCGATTAATGGTTAGTTACTGAATCGTGAAGTATAAAGTAATAGTTCAATAATATTTTCCACTTACATTTGTTGGAAGTTTGTGCTAACTATTGAATCTCAAACAAATGACACGATATATAGATTCCCTTATGATATTAGATGTAACAGAATTCAAGCTGATATATACCACAGTCGAAAGGAACCACAAATGTTTCGTCTGCCACTGCGGCATACACCTTCAGTGATATAATCGTTGACTGCGAAGTCACTAGTTGATGTTAACATTCATTTACCTCTTTTGTGAAAATAAAGTAAGAATATTTCCATGTCACCATTTTTTCCTATATACTTATCCTTTATATTTCTTCTTCATCTCCCTCTCTCTTTCTCTCTTATGTTTGTTGTCAATCAAATACTCACCCCCTATTCCTTGGGACATTCCTAGAATACCAACTGCTATACCCACAGCGTATAATGGTTTCAGAATACCACTCAAAATGGCACTGACGAATCTTGAATAGTAATGCGAAGAAGCGAGAACTACCGAAACGGGTAATCCTAAGAATGCAAGCCAGCATATTATTTTAGATGACTGAAATAAAAATATTGTCATTGGATTATTTTGTTACTGTACTAATGCAATTCTATTTATAAATTATGATTTGAGAGAAGGAACTACTGAGTAATTATAATTCAACAAGACATTTTTATTTTCTTCTTCATTTCAATAATCATTCGATTAGTAAATCTGGCAATGTTTTCTGAAACGAATTCAAAATGCTCAAAATTATCAGTGATTATGTTTCTGAATAAGTGAGTGCATCATCCAGTTTCAACAACTGGTGAGTGAATTAGTATCAGGTCTGAAGATGAGAAGCAAACAGAAGCTCCTTCCTGATGCTGCTCTCAAATTGGCATTTTGTTTTTAAGTTCGTGGGAATACGATTCAAAGACACATAAGTAATTCAATTTCACTCAAAACAAATATAGATGGCTATAAAAAACATCAAAACTGAAAATTAAACTAGATTTCCAAACTCACCTAAGTATATAACATTTGAATAAAAAAATGAAATGATAGAGATAATTTCTGTGGTCTTCGCTGTCTTCAAAAATGAGGTGAATTTTCTTCTTTCTCAAAAAATATTCATTTATCAATTTCTATTTTAATAACCCCAAAGTAGTCCCCCTCAGATATAACACACTAGTGCCGGCGTTTTTTCTAATCTTCGGAACAGTTCTGATATACACTTTCTGGTATGTCCTTGAGCTATCGTGGCGATTCCGTTTTCATCTCCTCAATCATCGCCAACCACCGTTCTTCCATGAGTCTCTTCAATCTTGGGAATAGGATGCCAAATCTGGTGAATACGGTGGCTGACGTACTTTGGTCGTGACTCTACTGGGCTCTTTCATTGAAACGATTGGTCTTTGATTTCGAAGTCATAATCATACACCCATGATTCATCACTAGTTATGACCCTTTTGTGTAAATCCTGAGTGATGTCCATTCGACGGTTGTCCAAAATTCCGCAATTTTGGAACGAACTTTGCTGCCGCACACTCCATGCCCAAAATTCACAAACAATTTGCATAACATGAACCAACCGATATGCCGATATCCTCAGAAACTTCTCTTACAGTGACTAGACGACAAGTTTCTTCACTTTTTCAATATTTTCATCGGTTGTTGATGTGCTGGGGTGTACAGGGCGAGCATCGTCATTCACATCTTCTCGACCTTCTGTGAAACGCTTGTACCACTTGTAAACATTTTTCTGACTCAGATTATTATCGTCGTGTGCCACTGTCATCATTTCTCACGTGAAATTTGATGCAAATTCTTTTATCAATTTTTTTCGATAGCAGAAAATCGCCGAACATGCAAACACTTCCAACTTTCATGGCCCTTACCAACAAAGTAAATATATTAAACAGCTGAAAATGTGAACATATGTTTGAGGCGGGTGTACCAACTCAAACAAATGAATAAATTGCCCGCGAAGTTTGAATATTCACCTCATTATTTCAACCTCATTATTTCAACAATCCATACATCCATACATCCCAATGTCTTCACGANTTATCTTAAACTCCTACGCTCTTATTTGGATCAGAAAATCCATGTTGTTTTTTATAATGGATTTGCGTCTGCACGATACTCATCACCATCCGGTGTGCCACAAGGCTCCGATCTGGGGCCCTGCTTCTCCTCATCTTCATAAATGACCTCACCTCCGAGCTTTCGTGTGGCAACTTACTTTTTGTTGACGACTTGAAAATATTTTCATGTATGGCAAGTTTAGAGAGCTGCTCTTATCTTCAGTCTCAATTAGACCTGATAGATAACTGCTGACAAATCAATAAATTGGCAATGAATGTTGAAAAATGCAAATGTTGCTCCGTTACACGTAATGCCAATATTATTGAGTATATTTATACTTTCGAGGATGATATACTCCTTCGCGAAGAAGCTGTCAAAGATCTAGGGGTGACGTTTGACAGCAGGTTGACATTTGTTGGCCACACCAATATTGTCGCGGCATCGGCTAGAAAAATGCTCGGCTTTGTTTTGCGCAACTATTAGTCATTCACCAATATTGACACCAATATTAGAGTATGCTACTTTGATTTGATATCCTCTCTATAATGCACATAAGGAAACCTTGGAAAATGAGCAAAGGCGTTTTCTGAAGTTTCTTGCATTTAGAACTGATGTCGTGTACCCTGATAGAGGAACTACCTTGAGCTACTACACGTAGTAGAGATCAGTTTTTATACCCCTTTCACTAGATCCAACCTTGGAAAAGTGTTTCCTATAAATTTGATATGTGAAAATTATAATACCCACTGGACTCATTGCGATATTAATTTTGATCAACTGAAGACCATATTATCCAAAATTGAACAAACCATCATCTGGCTTACTGTCTTCATTTCATGTATTTGTGAAATTATAAAACAACAATAAAAATAAAAACAACAATAAAAATTAATTGGCGCTCCGGGGCGACTTCATTGATTCCAGTAGCGCATTTGCTTTTTCAGCTGCAGGAAAATCCGGAAAAACCTGCAGCACCACATCATCTGAAGATCTTGATCTACCAATGTCCTCTCTCTCATAAAACAAAATGTAGGGTTTCTCCAGAGGCTCCAATAGATTCAATACATCGCCAAAATACTTCGTGACACAACTATCGTCAAACTTAAACCAGTCCGTTTCGTCTTTGACCAAGGCGTAATAATGACCAGATTCAACGCCAGAACCACAGTGAACAATGACTGCGTGAATATTGTGATATATAATTTAATATTATCATGTTATTCACAAATAATGATTTCTCCTATATGTGAATTTATTTCTCAATTTGTCAAATCCTTAATATGTCAATCTTTTGTTATATATTTAGTTTAAGTAGCCTTTATTTATACTGCCCTATAATATTATATATTGTCCTGTAAATGAATCCATCTGTTGGACAATGAATTTTGTTTTTCTTTTGTTTTTTTCTTCTTTATTTGCTTCCAGAGAAAGGTATAAAATAAAATATAAACTCATTTCATGGAATACTGGAATATTCGATAAATAGATTCAGCAACTAGTAGGAATTTTTTTCATCGTCAACAGAATATTCATTATCATATTGTGTAAGAGGACCTTCAGAAATGTCTTAGCAAATATAATGTAGGAGGGATGTACTCATAAAACGAAACAGAAGATAATTGTGAAATCTGTTTTCTGGGTTTGCTGGCTGTGGTTTGCAGATTTTCAACTATATTGTTATGAAGACAACTACAGCACTTCGTCAGATGTTCCGTCATGTTTGATGATATCTACCGCAGTTGTAGATGAAACATCGGACATGAAAACCCGCAGACGACGGCCAGCAAACCCCGAAAATATCTTAGAAACGAATGAAAAACTGATAATACTTACGGTATTAACAAAAAAATGTCCATTTTTCATTTTTGAATATACATATCCAAAACATAGGCCCACCATATATGTAGCCATGTTGGCGTAGTTTGACGAATATATGGCATTGAAATTAAAAGACCTGAATTTATTATTCTTGGAATTCCTGCAAATATAAATATAAAAATTATTCATTTGAAATCTCAGTACATCATGAAGTTATTGAGGTGGGATTTTTGCACCTTGAACATCTATCAACCCAATATCTACTAATTAACTGAAGAGTCTTCAGAATGATATTCATTCGCTGTGATCCCTAAAAAACCCTAACGGGTTACAGTGAAGGTTTGGTACCTGTTTTTGAACCTTCCTGCCAACATCATAAAATACCCAAAATTCATTTTCCCCTAAAAATAGTATGTTATTTGAATCAGGTCTTCACTCAATTGAGAAAAATGTGTCAAGGTCTATCAATATTGGAGTGGATTATTCTTCACAAGAAATTCTGGACCACGATATCAAAGTATACACTCTGCCTGTCCGGCCAGGGACTGGACAAACACTGGAAACCTGATTTCCAGTTTTTAGCAGAGTTCCAATCTTGCACTCTTCAAATGAAGGGTGATTTGAATAGGTGTTAGTTACTTTGGACCTACGTATCTATCTACGAGGTAGGTTGCAACAGTCACTTTGGATCTACTTACCTACCTACCTACAACATAGAATACCCCAAACTCTTTTCCCCCCCAAGCATAACAGTATTTCACTTAGATTCTCAAAGTCTCCTATTTCTACTTACTCTGGGGTAATTCTATAAATGAAATCCAAATCATAGATATAAGATATCATAGTCGGTATCAGAATTCCAACAACAACACAGGACCCCAAAATTGTGACGGTATTTCTCTTGAACATCCAGATAATCGACAAAATTATCAGAGACAGCACGTAAAGTTGGGTATCAGCTGATAGGTACCATGTAATGAAATGACACTGAAAGAAATTACCATTCATAATGATATTGTGTAGGGTTAAATCAATCATACAATTCAAATTTCAATTATTTTGACAATGAGTGTATTCGAAAAAATCATTGCATAGAAAACAGGGGATTGATATAAGTCTGATATAAGTTCAGATATAGTCGATGGATATTGTAACTCTCGATTGAAAACAAAAATGCCGATATAATTATCCTTACTGTTTCAACATTGATCTACTCTTCTGCAATACCGATATTCAGGAAGATCTGCTGTAAATGTGTAACTTATCTCAATTCCAGGGTGTTGGATCCTATAGGGTCTTATGTTAAGAGTGTGTGTGAGATATCATCAAACATTTTTATTCGTTCGCCATTATGTGTGAAATATAATATCGTTCAAATGTCCTTCAGCCTTGAACAGAAAACGTGTTACCTCAGGGCTAGTACTAGAGTGTCACCAAGATTTAGTCAAAGCCTCGGTGGATAATAACATTATCCTGAGGTGGGTTAAAGGACACGACAGGAGTAAAGATAATCGCATTGCCGACTATTTAGCCAAGGAAGCGGCTGGACTGAGAATTTTAGGACCCAGTGGCACCTACGGCCTGATGACTTCGACAATTGCGCAACTAGCCAAATGTTACACCCATGCTCAATCCTTAAAGAGATGGGATGCAAAGATGCAATCTTGCCAGGATCACCTTGGACGATCCTGTGAACCTGGTGCCGAAGAAATATCTGACGATGACCAGGAAAAATCTACGCCTAACAGTAGGATTTCTGACTGTCCATTGTTAATAAAGAAAACACCTCCATACTATGGGGCTAGTGGACACACCACTATGCAGGATGTGTGAACAGGAAAATGAGAATGTCAGGCATGTCCTATGCGAGTGCATGGAGTTATCGTCAATAAGAGAGTGTGTGTTCGGCGAGTCTTGGCCTACTAAGGAAACACCTCCATAATACGGGGCTAGTGGACAAACCTTTATGCAGGATGTGTGAACAGAAAGATAAGAATGTCAGGCATGTCCTATGCGAGTGCATGGAGTTATCGTCAATAAGAGAGTGTGTGTTCGGCGAGTCTTGGCCTACACCTGCCGATATAAAAAAGATGTCTCCCAGTGACCTGTCCACCTTCCTGGAAAGAACAGGATGGACGATGACCCAGGAGGACAACTCCTCGGAGGATGTACAATGGGTCACATGTGGCCTAATTACACTCACCCTCCCTACTCTACAGTTACAGATTTCCGTCATGGCACTTCTGGGTGGAGCGCCTCCAAAATGTCCAATTTTCCATAACCGATGGCATAGGTTATGTTGACTTTGAGGACCGCTATAGTTTGTGGCTCATTCGCATACACCTGGGAGAAGAAAAAATCTGACGAAATCAAATCACAAAATCTCGATGATCGGTTCACATCACCTCCACGTGAGATGACCTTTCCCTCAAATCGCCCGTGCAGAATATTCAATGTGGCAAGAGCTGTGTTGAAACCACATGATCATCCAATTCAGGTCAAGAGAATTTAGTAATCATTGACCTATAGTGTTTGCCGTTAACAGTGATGGCTTGGTCAACGTCGTTTTCAAAGAAATGTAGATTGTTAACGCCGCCAGCACAAAATTCACACCAAACAGTGACTTTTTCGGAATGTATCGGACGCTCTTGGATCTCATGTGGATTGGTATCGTCCCAAATTCGACAATCTTATTTTTTCACGTACCCATTCATCCAGAAATGGACCTCATCGCTGAAAATGATTTTTCGATGAAAATTAGGGTCAGTTGCCAACTGCTTCAGATTCCATTCAGTGAAAACACGTCGATGTCTATGGTCGTTTACTTCCAGTTCCTGGGTCAGCTGAATTTTTTACGAGTGCAGGACCAAGTCACGATGTAAAATTCACCAAGTTGTGATCTGCGAAAGGCCGAGTTCTTGTGAGCGATGTGAAATCTACTGCTTCGTATTCTCCTGCACACTTTAACTGAACCAGTGGACTCAAATTCATCCACCACATTGCGAATAGTCCTCTCGGTAGGACGATTATGGCGACCGTGAAATGGGTGAAGCGCGCGGTACGTTGCTCGATCAGATCACCCATTTTGATAAAACAATTCCATCATTTGCAGGTGTTGTTGAATGCTATATCCGTCCACGATTATTTAGCAAAAGAGATTGAATAAATTCAGAAGTCCCTGTTGGAAGACACTTTAGTTCTCCAGGCACACGAAAGAAGTAGAATTTTTGACTTTTCAGTATCCAATTGAAGAGATGGTGCTCTAAGGAGAATGTAAATATTATAGTTATCTAATTGGGCATGTATACTGTTTAGAATTATGTTACTATATCGAAATTTTTACAGTAACAGCAGTGTAGACCAGTAACATTCTTCACTTCTGCATGAACGATACACAAATTCATCCAAACATATAATTGTTGCGACTTCAGGTTAGTAGCACTCAATAAATTACTTGAAGAGTTTCCGTGGACTGGGCTACCTATCGAGCACGTCCCCAGGGGGCGGATAGGGGAACGGCCAGGGGACTGGAGGCCCTGTCCGGGAAGCCAATGTGGCCTTACGGACTCCTGGTTAATGACAGGAATAAGTAGGGTGGGGGGAACTAAAACTCCCCTAAAGCCTTTGCAAAACATGCCTCCGTGGACCAGCCTACCCAAGCTAAGGTGTAAGGAATCGTACCGATAGCTGAATGGCCGCAGGCTGATATGCGGTCACGAACGATTCCCTTGGGGAACTGGGCGAAACCTCATTGTAATCAGCCTACCTCTGGTAATACGGGGCTCTGTCAGAGGTAATCAGGATGGACGATGATCTAGGAAGACAACTCCTCGAGAGTATGTACAATGGGTCACATGTGACCTAAGTGCTATGGGTCTACACTCACCCTTCCTACTCTACAGATACAGATACTTATAGAGTTTCTATAGTATTGCGCTCTGTTATTGGTTTTCAAAGACCCAGCTATGATTTGAAAATTGTATTATGATTTGAACATTGAAAAATTTGGTTTTGATACTTTCATATATTATTCTTCAGATAATGACACTAGGATAACCTCATTCGTTAGTATCGGAACGATCAGATACAATGCCTGACTAGCATCTTACTTGAAAAGTTGAATAATTACATTTATTAAGAGTACATTATCAAATCCAATGATCAGAGTGGTCTTTGAAATAGCACAAAAATGGTCTTACGATAATTGAACTCGATGAATATTACTGGAGTTCTTACCATCATTTTTAACACCTCGACACGTGTATTAACCACCAAGTGATCATCTTCAAGAGAAAGATTAAACTCATCCTTTCGAAGATAATCACTTGGTGATTGAAACACGTGTCAAGGTGTTGAAAATAACAGTTTAGTGTTGGGATAGAACTTCAGTGATATACATTACTACACCAAATTTTCCAAACAGTGCATCACAAGTCGAAGGTTATTTACAATTTTCATTGTACTCACCATGTCATACTGGTTATAATGATTATTTATGAATAGAACAGATGTCCACCAATTTTTCTGGCACCTTTGATACTCTAAATCAGAATATAAATCCTTGATTGGTCCATAGAACATGCTCACTATCCATATTGTACATCCAAATCCTATCATTACCAATACGGGTGGAATGATCCTGAGATAAATCAGTTTTATCATTTTTCATTCATGCAGATTAAAGCATTTTGAATTTGTAAGTATATT
>NW_019292936.1:0-38437 GCF_000500325.1 Leptinotarsa decemlineata | reverse complement strand
TTGTCGCGGTTTTTGTAGAACCCTTTATAGTGAAAATCATACAATAAAGTGTATTAATTAGTTTTTTAATATGGATTTTCATCAACTATCGGCCAGTTCTCACAATTTTTTTTTCTTTTAGATATAGGACATATTAATACTATGCAGTTATTATATAGATAAATAAAGAGGTTCTTTAAAAAAATTCAAAATAAGATATTTCAAAATGTAATGCTGATATTATCTTTGTAGTTTTGAACTTTTTCACAGCCACCTCGTGGTAAAGTTCTCCTAAAATTTCAGTTTTTCATATTTGTGGATGAATTGATTTGATTAGTTTTCAATTTTAATTTCAGGTATTCTGTTTTGGAGGCACTGTACATCAAAAAAATGATTCGAATATTTCCTACATATACCTGGGTCGTACAATCATTCATTTTCCTTTTGATTTTTATGGTGCTGCTGTTGCTATACAGTACAAGAAAATTCACATATTGGAAAAGAAAAGGGGTGTTCAATCCACAACCAATTCCTCTTTTAGGAAACATGTCAGACATTTTTTTGATGAGAAAAAACCTAGTACAATGGATATGTTCATTGTATGCTTCAACAGATGCACCATTTCTAGGATTTTTCGCTTTTGATGAACCTTATCTGATGCTGCGGTGTCCCAAATTGATTCAACGTGTTCTAATACAAGATTTCTCCTACTTCGCAGACAGAAACATGGCCTCCCCTTCACACGACGAAATTATGAAAAATTTCACATTTTTCCAAAATAATCCAGAATGGAAGACGAGTAGAACTAAACTAACCCCAGCGTTTTCCTCAGGAAAAATCAAACGAATGTTTCATCTGGTCAATAATGTTGGTGAAGATATGGCACATTATTTACAAACAAAGTTGGGAAATATCGATGCGAAAGAAGTGGCTGTCGAATACTCCGTTAGTGTCATAGCAAAATGCGTTTTTGGTATCAACGCTGTATGCTTTGAAAGCAAAAATTCACAGTTTCATCGATATGCTGGTAGTTTGTTTGATTTCACCTGGAGAAATACAATAGCTTATATACTGTATTGCTTCAAACCACGATGGGTAGATACTTTCCGAATCAATTTCTTTAAACAGGATTCGACTAAGTATTTTCTGAATGTATTTTCGGAAACCTTGCAAATGAGAAAGATGAGTACAGTCAGAACAGGCGATTTTGTGGATATTCTTAGAGATTTGAACGAATCAGGTATGGCTTACTAACTGATCTAGGTTGAGGAAGGTATTGGACAGGAGAGTAAAGATGTAGGATATGAATTGAAGGGGTTATATTTTTAGGAGTGATTAATTTTTGGGGAAAGAAAGTTTTTGGCTTTCTACTACTCCATCTGATACAAAAAAAGGGATGAGAGAATCTTCCAAAGAAAGGAAGTCACTGAAAAAAAATCACATAACAAAATGGGTCAGTTACTGACGGGGTCGACTAATAAGTGTGATGATCCCACAAAGTCATTGCTGTATGATAACTTTTTTCCTTAAATTTGCTAGATAATCTGTCTAATCTAACATCGATTATAACATTCAGTTCATTTGCGAGACGTAACATACCTGCAAGTGGGGCACCTAGAGATTCTGTATATTGTATATGTATATGGTATCTATGGTATAAATAAGGATACCATTGTACGTATACTTAGTTTAATCTTTCTCTTGAAGATGATAACTTGGTGATCGAAACAGATGTCGAGCCATTAAAATACAGTTTGGTGTTGGGATAAAACTCCAGTAATATTCGTTTACCAAGATGGCAAAAATGCCAACCATTACGTGACCGATGCCTTCCACGACGAGTACAACTGCTGGATAAGGTACGACTATTATTCGGTTCGGTCGAGACTGTGCAGGAAGAATACGCGATGAAGCCCCAGGAAACGCGAGTTCCTTATTTGCTGTTCAACAGGCGAAGCGATACGATCCGATCTAAAAAACGCTCTCTTAGGGGGATGATATTGCTGCGGTTGCGTAGAGTTCAGCGTCTGGGATCGTATGAAGTTTCTTTGAGTTTTTATCGAATTTGATATTTTTTTGGGTTCAATGGATTTTTTATTCTTTCATTTTGTTGTAATGCGAAAAATTTACTCAGTGATGTTTTGATTTTGATCTTAATAAATTTAAAGACTAATTTTGAAAAGAAATGTTGAATATTGTTTTTCAATTATTTAATTTGTCAAATGATTATTTGATCAGAATGAATATTTTCATTCGTTTATTTAATTTGCCACATAATTATCAACGATTACTCGATGTTTATTTTACTTTTCAGTCCATCAGATACTTGAGCTAATTCATAATACATTTTTTTTATTCGACCACATCAATTTAATATTGAAATTGTTTTGATGAAATTTGGTATACCCCCATTTGAGAAGGTGCGCAGTCCAATGGTGATTTTAAATTTTAACTAAAAAATCTCTAATACGATTTTTTGTATTTTAACATAAGAAAATATTCGTAGCAGGCCTTGGTTTTCGTAGAAAGATAATGATATTTGATCCCAAAGTACAGTTTTTTGAGCACTACAATTCAAAATACAGTGCTTGGAAATCAGAGAAAAGATGCAAATTTCAGGGTGATGTCCCGCTTTCAAGTTTGTCACACTGTGGAAGTGTTAATTTATTTTGAAAATATTGTATTTCAATAACCTATTTTTTTGAAGATGCTTAGAATTCATTTCAAAGGTGTGTCTGTTAGGCCAAAGTATGAAAAATTAAGAAAGAATTACCAAACTAAAAAATGAACTAGAATAATGTGAATGATGAATTCATAATATGTGTTAACAAAGGATCTATAATAAAAGTTATTCCGAATTGGTTCTTTTTCGAGAAGTTATATATATTATCTAATTTCTCTATTTTGTTATGTGACTCGAAGAGCGTATTCAGTCTATCCATTCGATTATAATCAATTAACGTTAACTGGAAGCCACAAGCTATGAAAATCATCTGGAGAAAATACATTGAACTGTTTTAAAATCTGTTTTTCCGTTAATCAGCTGCCGCCCCCATACGAACGACAACTCTCAGAAGTTGAGAAACTTGTGCGAGCTAAGGACTAACGAGGTCTTACCTTTTAACGTGTGATTCCTAACATTGAATTGAATTGATATTTGATAACCATATTATGAAATACCTAGGTATTATCTTCGATAAAAACTCATTTGGAACGCTCACTTGGAAAAGGTTCCACACAAAGTAGGATCATCCAGTGTAAAATAATCTCTTATATTCGTTGGATATACGTACGTATGTGATTATCGGTTAGACAATCACGTAAGCTCTCTAGTATAGCTCAATCTATGAATACTTAGACTGAAACTTTTGGCAAAATATATCAAGATTTTTACATTTTACGGAATTTATTCATCCTTCGAAGAATGCTACCAAAAAATCGTTGGACTTTTGTTAAAAATCTGTTTTCATTTGTTGGCATTTGAAGTGGTGTGAAACACAATAAACTCTCGCTGGTTGCAACGGATAGTTGAATAAACTCATATTCAACCTAATCCAACCCTAACCTAGAATGTTACTACTGTACCAGGGATTTTGATGGAAATCGGCCATTCGAATCAATACGACTTCGAATATCACATTCTTGTGATATCATTTATCAATTGAAGTGACCTGACATTAGGATATTAAAATTTGAGTGGCCATACTCAAGGAGAGAACTGAAGAATTCGTTTCCAGATATTTCTAAAATGGCCCCACTTTTAATCTTTTTATCTAGGAGTGAAAGCGGCCGTACTCAAGGCGAAAACTCAAGTGATAATTTCTTGATGTCTCTAAACAGTCCCCACTTTTAAGCTATCAAGTATTTATATTTTCCTAATTATATTTCACTCCTATAGAAGCCGCACTCAAGGCGAAAACTCGAATTTATTTGATTTGAATCGATGAAGGTTAAATTCATTTGGAAAAACGTTCTCAGGAAGTTTATTCCACATAAACGCAGTTTTCCAGATGAAAGAGTTCTTGAACAGTGAAGTTCAAGGTGTACTGAGTTGAACCTCAAAACGATGACCGGCTACAATCCGTCGCGTATTTTTGATATGTACCGCTCTTGGTGGAACCAAATGTGCCAAGTCACTTGAACACCTCCCGTGAAAGTACCTATAGTATATAGAGACAAATCTCCAACCTTTCTTCGATGTTCCAGGCTATCAAGGTTGCTCGTGATGTTCGCGTCTCCAATCAGGCGGATGGCTCTCTTCTGGATGGAATCCAGAATCCAGGGTATGTTTGGGGGCAGAGCTCCACACATGAGAACGATACTCCGAAGGTCTGCTCTGAACTTTATAAAGCATCAAAAGTTGCTGAGGTGTGTACAGTTTTCTGGTTCGGAACAGTGTTTCGAGCTTTTGAGAAGCAGCCTTTGCAATTCCAGCATCATGATTGTGCCAAGACATATTGGTGTCCATTTTAACCCCCAACAAACTTATCGAAGCAGAAAACGGAATTGTCTGACCTGACATTATTATATTATATTATGGAGAAAACCGATGCCTGGGTTTTTGTGGCATTGATTTGAAGCTGGTTACTTTCACCCCAATTCGAAATCACTTCTAGATCCTAATTAAGATTTACAACCTTCTGCTGCCGGTGAAGATGTGCCTCCATAGCCGATGTCTTGGAATCCAAATGGAATAACGAGACAAGTGTGCTGTCTTCAGCAAACCAATATATTGGATTCTTGCTTTTTTTCCAATAAGTCGTTGATATACAATGAAAGAGGGTTGAAGGCAATATGGACTCTTGGGGAACAACAGCGTTTTGATCCCGCTGTCTGCCCCTGTGTATGCTTACATCTTCATAACTACGCAACGGATTTTGATGCGGGTTTCTTTAATAAAGTGATTCATGAAGAAGGTTAAGGCTTGTCTTGGAATCCAAATGGAATAACGAGACAAGTGTGCTGTCGTCAGCAAACCAATATATTGGATTCTTGCTTTTTTTCCAATAAGTCGTTGATATACAATGAAAGAGGGTTGAAGACAATATGGACCCTTGGGGAACAACAGCGTTTTGATCCCGATGTCTGCCCCTGTGTATGCTTACATCTTCATAACTACGCAACGGATTTTGATGCGGGTTTCTTTAATAAAGTGATTCATGAAGAAGGTTAAGGCTTTGGCCGCACTCCGGGTAAACCGCCGCGGATTTTAACCGCTTGATTTTATGAGTAAAGGAAACTAATGGACGGTTTTTTCCCGCGACTGATTTTGAAACCGCGAATTGTTACAGGACGGCTAGTGGTAAAAAACCGCGCCAAAATTTGTCGTTCATAGAACTTATATTGGAGCGCACACATTTGACGCGGCAACCGCGAGGGGTTCGGTCATTATTAAGCACATCGTCATGAAGGGTCGCCACTCTTCTGAAATACATAAACGAAATGTTGTATTCATGTAGGTAATGAGTGGACGTACAATATGCAACATTTCATCGAAATTGGCTACTGACATCCGATAGTAGTTGAAAAATTTCTCAGGATGTTTTCTTGTATCTTGATACTTTTTATGAAAGAAATCTTTCTTAAATCTTCGACTAGTCAGTGGATGGACCAATACTTGCGAAATTCTTGATGTCGTTTTCTTTTTTCTGCTTCTTAGTATTAGAGCAACAATAGATACAGCTCTCTTAAAATCCATCTTCAAACTGGAAATCGTGGTCAGTTTCGCGGTTTTCAACCGTAATGTGTGCGTTTCGGGTTGTTTTGCGGTTTGACTGTTCACCGCTTGCGGGAAAAAATCGTACTGCGGCCTCAGCCTTATAAGTATATAACATGTATAATATAGTAGAGAATCACTGATAAATGATTTTTGAGGCTTCTAACGTGATGTAAATGAAAACATTTATTTGCGCTTACATTGCAAACGCTGGCTGAACTCTACGAAAAAGATTAAAATAATGTACATCTTAAAAAGGTCTACAAAAAGAAATAACCAATTTATATCCTTTACTTTCTTACAAAGCGATTTTAAGCAATACAGCAATAATTCTTATTCTTTTAAAACATTGTGCATTTGATATAGATCAATATGACCCTTTACATCAAATAATTCAAATGAATATTCTAGAAGATGTTACAGATTTGAAATGCAGAGACATAGCGGCTCGGCAGTACCGGCCGGGGGGAGGGGCGGCGGCGTATGCCTATAAATAGCACGGCGAAGCTGTGCTTCGCCCTATAGCACTTTATGATTACGAGTACCAGCGATCGCATGCGTTTATATGTATATTTAGTATCAGCATTGCACCCATGCGGAGCCAGGGCGGGTCGCTAGTATATTCATAAACCATAGTTCAATTGGAACCTGAGAAACTTGACTCAGTTGAAGAAGCAAATCCAAATACATTGCTTGTTCAACGAATTTTCTGATTAAATTGAAGTGTTGGGGCCGAACATTTATGAGAATATTCAATATTTCAAAGGTTAAGATTCATGAATACCTATGTTCAAAATCGAAACTTTTTCTGTAAATTGTGTAGCATATAGAACTGCAGCACTTTTCTCGACGCTCTATTCACCCTTCAAGTTGGGGTCATCAGAAGATCTAAACCTTGCATTAATTTTTATAATACCCAAGTTACTCCCTTTCTCAACCAAATTGGTTTGTTGAATATTTGTTGTTTTATTCCTTTATGAATGAAGTAAATTGAAAAATGACCTTTGGAAACCCCTATTTGAAATTTTTTTAGAAAATAAAGTAGTATGTGGCCACGCCATGATGTTTTTCGCAGCGGGATTTGAAACCACCAGTAATACAATAAGTTATACACTTCATGAGTTATGTCTCAACAAATGCATTCAAAATAAACTCAGGAAGGAAATAGTGGATAATATTGAAGAATATGGTGGAATCACATATGAAGGTGTTCAGGAAATGAAGTACTTGAAGATGTGTATCAACGGTGAGTGAATTTTTTGAGTGAGTGAAGTTCTTCCTGACTGAAGAATAATATAGTTGATTATAGTTATATAACAAGTTATATTGAAAACATGATTGTAATCCATTTTCAAGGAGAAATAAAGGCGGTTGTGGTCTTTTGTGTATGTCAAATTCATTCATTTTACAAGCATCTTTTAGTTCTATAAGATGCCGTTTCCACTCGGGCCTAGCGAGTCTATGCAAGACATTTCAGACGACATAATTTCTCTAGAAAAATTGTAGATATCTGCTATTCGAATAATAACCAAATCAAAGAAACACCATCTTTTAACACTCAACACATTCTGCGATGATTATGATTTTGAGTTGTAATAGTTCAAAGTTACAACTGAGGACTACCCTTATATTATACTTTCCGATTATCGCATTTACTTCACTTGTTTACTCGGTCGCTTACTTTGTGTTTTAAGTATTTCGATTTCTGTACTAATCCTTTAATTGAGCTAATATGCCTCTGTAGATAGAAGCCCTCGTATAAACACCACATTCAGGCATTTGTGTGACCTTAGATTTCTTTTCGTTTCGAGGTGTGCTCTTAGAATGCCCAGCTTTAGCTGCCTTCTCTTGTTTTTCCAGGAGAAACACGAAATCGCACTGAGTCCACTTTGACAGCCTCACAATATTTGAAGACTCGCTGTTGTTGTCTGTTTCACGTAAAACAACTTCATTGGAATATTCTGTCTTCACAAATTATTGTCGATAAACATTGAGAAATAGCCTGTACAAAATGAAGCTCAATAGTAGACTGTCCTCTCGAGACCTGCTACTTGTATTGGAAGCGGGTTGGGTTGCCTTGTTTTTCTTTCTTGTTGGCACCATTTCTTGTTACCTAGAACTATTTCAAAGCTTATCGATCTTGAAACCAATTATGTATTGTCTATTTGTCACTGACGGACTTCCTATTTGATGTTGGTGACCCGTGTGAGGAGTTGACGATCTGTGAATCCTCTACGAAGTGGAGTTTGTAGTATATCCTCGAAAAGCTTTGATTTTTTCTCAACGGCTGCTCTGAAGAGCAGCCGTTGAGAAATTCCTCCTTCCTATGACACGAGATCTTGTTCTTTCCCAACAGCTCATTTACAGGTTTGTATGAGCCTGTTGAGTTTTTGATTCAATGTTTTTTTTTCGTACAGAACTACCCTCATCAACCGAACTATCGTTCGGAAGTCGTTTTCGCAGTTGTGAACTCTGGTGCAGATATCAGCCTCAGGACTTACAGTACTAGGACGATAGTATAAGATTTTGAATTAGATCTCATTCCTACTTCAAGTACCTGCAGTGAAGTGTAATTTGAATACGTTATAATAGATTTTCATCAAGTATTGGTCAAATTCTTCACATATTTCATCTTGTCTCTGCTTGTAGGGCGAGTGTCCTCTGCTCATGCCGCACCAATAGGAAGAAGTCGAACTGTCTCTTAAATTTTTCGATTTATTTCTTGTACTCGACCACTGAATGTTTGTATTTGATCTCAGATTCTCTTAACTTCATTTCTAACGTTTTATATCTAAGCTTGTATTTTTTTTCTGGTTTTGTCAGTCGAAAACCTTTGCTGATACTGAACCGTTTCTCGAATTCATTTTGATGGCATTTTCTCTATGCTTCTTAGTGCTTCATTTTGCAATCTGATACCCATAGTCGAAAGTATGAGTAATGTAAAAAATATGTAATTGGTAACTATAGAGGCATCTAACTATTGAGTTACTTTGGTTTGGAGGTGGAAGAGCAAGAGACAATTGAATTTTGTATACAGTGACTTTTCTAAAGTCTCTGATAAGTCCATTGAAGAGATATTGATGACAATGCTGTAAAATATTGGATTTTCATCTGGAAAAAATGAAGTCAGATGCAATGATACATTAGCAAGCAATTTTGGGTAGGATATGTCCAATGTCTACCATTTACTAGTAATGCCAAGAACGATCAAGTCATCTGTTACAGTAGTATTATCAACAATTGATTACTTGATTACATAAACTTTGATCTCTTTGTTTGAATGTGGTTGACAGTGTTTCTTGTTAAATGTTACTATTGAATAGTACGGATTCAAAATCTTGAAACTAGTGAATTCAAATAGAATCGATTGAAAATTATATTGTTGTTTAGAAAACTAAGTTTTCAATCTAGGGAAAAAACTTTTGGCTTTCTACTTCTCATCAAACAACGAACGTGGGAAACTCCAAAACAAAGTAATAAATTATAGAAACAAAAATGTGGTAGTGCAATTACTTTCGAAGTAGTTGATTCACCAGAATGTTTTTCCAATTTGTATCTGAAAGTAACTTCTGTGCTCGATCTGCATGTCTTTGTAGAACAAATTTATTGAACTTTATTTATTTAATTTTTCTTTGGAAGTTTCCACCTATTTAGCTTTAAAGTAGTTGTTTTGGAAGGAATTTTTTTCTAGATTGTATTTGAAAAACACGTCTTTTCATGATTTAGACTTCTTTATGAAGAGTTTCAGTTGGAGTTGATTAATTTCCTCTTTTTGAAAGTTTCCACATTTTTTTGTTTTTTTTTGTTTTATGACAGAGAGTTAGAAAGCCAAAAAACCTTATGACATGATATGATTTTTAGATATTTGAAGGTCACACGGTAACGTTTCAGCTTCATATTGATTTCGGGCAACTATTATCTTTTCGAAATTTTCATTTTCAGAAACCCTGAGAAAGTACCCAGTATTACCATTTTTGGAAAGAATATGCACCAAAGACTATAAAGTGCCAGGGACAGACTTGGTAATTGATAAAGGAATACCTGTTTATATTCCTTATCCCGCATTACATTTGGATGAACGATATTTTCCAGAACCTCAAAAGTATATCCCGGAGAGATTTCTGAATAAAAATTTCAACATGAGTGGACTATTTTACATGCCATTCGGCGAAGGTCCCAGAAATTGTTTGGGTAAGTAAGCGAAATTTCGAACTATCAGTTAGCTAAGAACCTTTTTTTGAACGGTTTTATTTAGCTTGCCCCGTTTCTTTATTTGGGTCAAATTTAGTAATTGAAGTTTGACCCTCTTCCTGTTAACAGATTGATCTGATATTTGGTACACACATTTAAGTTTTGATAACAATACAATTTAATGTATTCTGTAAATCCAAAGGTTTGACTAGTAGAATAGTAGTACGTTTTGAAAAATATGCAAATTCAAGATGACCATAGCTACAAAATAGCGGATTAAATGTTACCTTGTAATACTGAGGCACTTAATTGACTAAACCGAATGAGAACAATTGAGTAACAAAATAAGAAACTATAAACTTGAAAATAAAATAAGTAAATTTTTTTTATATTGAACGGTTTAATCAGAAAAAGATAATGATGATGTAAATAGTGTACTGAAAACTGAAGAATAATTCGGAAAATCCTCCTCACCACCACTCTCCTCAGCAATATATGGTACTGATCAGATCAAAAAATAATATATAATCGTTGGGCGTAGCGTAACCTGAGTAAATATGTAAATGCTACCCCCATAGAGTTTATTATTTTTCATCTGATCAATACCGTTGATTGCTGAGGAGAGTGGACTGCTACCTAGGACCTTCCGAGCTATTTTTAGATTTTAGTATATTATCTACATCATTATCATCTTTTTTGCCAATGAAACCGTTTACCATAAAATTTTTTGAAACTCATTTTAAATTAGACAAAATTACAAGTATTTCTGGACGATACTCCTAAAACACAAAAAGCCAGCATTTGTAGTAGTTTAAAGCAGATGATCTTGTGGATGATCCTGAATATGAATACGAATAAGACGCGCCTTATCTCGAGACTGCAAAAATTATATCTCCTAATTGAGTCATTGTAGTAGGATATATACTGTCAAGTTCAAATGAACGATATTGCAAAAATTATCTCTGAACCAATGTGAACTTGATAGTAGGGATTTCACACTATAGAAGTATACACCAGCCTAGATCGAGTGATTGTACAGTGTTATCCCCAAAGTATGCACCATATGGGAAACTTATTTATTAAGGGTTTTTCGACAAAAAGTTATTTTTGATAAAAGTTTGTGCATCGTCTAAAACTAAAGATGCATCAAAAAATACAGCAAAACACATATTATATACGAGGAGCCTTCAAATATTTGATTTTGAGACAGGGGTAAAATACTCTTATTTTATAAAATCTCAGGAAATGTTATTCAGAAAAGTTGTTCAGCATTGAAAATACATTTAGATTTGAATTCATGCCCATCTTAGTGGGGTTTTATTTTTTTACCCATTTTTTTCAATGGGGAATACGAAAAAAAATTGCTAAAACGATTTATTTCAAAAACCTGCAATATTACAAATTACACAACTATGGTGTTAACCACGGTCAATTTTTTTGAAAAGTAAAATAATTTTCAAAGTTTTTGGTGCAAAGTTATTTTTATTTTTTGTTAACACCGAAAATTACTCAAACTTATACTGTATTGTAATTAGAACTCAATATTCAATAATATCAAATCACAAAACATCAAAATAAAATAGGTATTCTGGAACGAACTCATTGATTTTCTGGAGATTATTTTGGAGAATTATTGTGGACAGGAAAATCTCCAGAAAATAAATGAGTTTGTTTCGAAATACCTGTATTATTTTGATGTTTTATGATTTGATATTATTGAATATTAAGTTCTTGTTACAATACAGTATAATTTTGAGTAATTTTCGGTGTTAACAAATTTCAGCCTGCGGCTTGAACCACCGACTCACACAGCGGTCGATTGAATGAGTGAACAAAGCACCCCCGTCGAACCTACCGGGTACTGGTGAACAAAAATTTCAATTTTCTCAGTGTTAGATGAACAAAACGAACAACATAATATTGACCTGACTAATGGGAACGAAAACTGACTAGCAACAAGACCTCACTGAAATTAAAGGGGCATTACTTCCCATCATGTAGGACAGATCAAACTAAAATTGCATCACTGGTATTCTCGAATAACTTTCTTAGAGTTTACCTGCTAATAAAGAAAATTCTTGCGAAATAATTTGAAAAAAAGTATTTTCTCTATGAGGAACCTTGCACCACTGTTTGTTGGATATAATTCAATAATCGTGGTGGATAGCCGTAGAATAGTTTTTCCGACAGGCATAACAGACTTCCCGCAAAATTAATCAGGATTGTTTAAAGGTGATTGACAATGTTTCATGATAAATTTTACTAGTTCGGACTTCCATTGTCTAATATATAAAATGATTTGAAATCCCTGAAACAACTAAAAAAGGAGAATTAAAAATGAATAGCTGAAAATAACAATTATATTAAGTAAAAATAACCTGAACTGAAAGAATAGTGATTTAAAATACAAGTATCAATAGAACGATTGAACAAAAAATAAAGAATAAATTATAAAAATTATAAAGAAATGAAATGAAAATGAAAACAAAAAGTTAGGAGATTTCAAGCCACGTTAGTTCATGACGTTTCGATTGTTAATATCTACAATCGTCTTCGGATGATGACTGGACTGATTCCTCCGAGAGATGACTATTTATGGGTCATTCGAGTACTTTCACTTATCCATTTTCCATTTTTTCCGCTTCATCAGTGGGAGATGACCGTTTGGCGGGAAGTGGCCATTTTTCGCTTGATGATGGGCTTCCATATGTTGCATATCTCTACGCTAGCTTGGCTGAATACGTTGTTGGACAACATGTATGCGGTTTTCTTGAATTTTGTCCTAAACCAATGTTCCTCTCTGTGTATGATTTCAGCTTGGGACCACTCGATGTTGTGTTGATGGGTCCAAACATGATCTGCTATTCCTGATTTGCTGGTTTCCCCTCGCTGTGTGTGTTTCTTATGCTCGGCAATGCGTAAAAGTAATTGTAAGTACTACTGGGCCTATTAATAGGTCATTGTCGTCTGAATCATCATATGAGAGATTTGGACTGTCGGAAAACAGTACATGCATGCCATCTCTTGAAGATGATGAAAGAAAGAACAGGGCACATAATTTCTATTAGCCCCGCTGCGGATCGAATCAGGTCTTCAGTTTTTACTGTGTAGAAAACTTGAAAGAGATGAATAGTGAAAAATATTTGAAATTGTTATAATATTAATTTTTTTAGCGTATATAGGTATCTCTCCTCAGGCCAGGTATCAGATGTTTTGATCTCTGTTAGACTTCGTAGTATCCAAAAATATTAGAATAGTGTTTGGTTTCCATTTGAAAAAATCGTGTTTCATCAGTTTTCTCGATGTTATGTTTTAGGTGGAAATTTCGACCACCCTGAAGTTGAGAAGGCCATTTTGTAGAACTCACTACTACAAAATTTCAAGTTTTTATTTCAAATCGTTCTCCATATATTCCTAACGAACGCTCGTCGTGAAAGACCCTGTATACTCATTCTATATATCAACTTCACTTATTTTCTGCTCATTCGCATATTCATTAACATATTCAGCTTTTTAAGATCAATGGAAAAAACTGGAGAAAAAGCCATCGTTCTAATATCGAGTGGTTGGGTTTTCATTTACAAGAATCTGCTGTTAGTTTGTATCCCTATTGATCCTATTTACCAAATATATGTTGAACATCAGTTATTTGAATGCAAATAATTCTATTAGGAAAATATGATCCTTAAATATCGTTTACTATGAATGCTACTACATACTATTAAAAAATCAAACGGACGATACATGTAGTGCGTACAGTCTTCATTTTGAATTGTGATTTTTTATATGTATCTTAATTTCTTTTATCGAAAGTAAAAAAGGACGTGTGAATTTTCATAATTGAATGAAAGAATGATTAGGAAAACATTCTTATCATTTAATGTAATGAAGATATGTTTAATTATTCATCTTTTGAAAGAGATACCATAGACCACTACCAGAGTATCCACTTACAAACTTGAAATATTTTCTTAATTTAAAAAGTAACATACATTATTTTCAGGTGAAAGATTTGGAATTCTGAGCACCCAACTGGCTTTAATTAATATTATTTCACGGTTTGAAATAGAAAAATGTGCTGTAACTCCTGATCCTGTGGAATTTTCTGTCAAAAGTTTTTCCAACCAATCAATAGTTGGTTTGCCCATGATTGTAAAGCCTTATGAGGGATATTGATGGTGAAGAAATATATGTGATTACAATGTAGAATAATGATTAAAAATGGTGATTCATTTAGTATCTATCATAGGAATATTTTTTTGGATAGAAAGCACACCCAATTTGAATTCCTTCTCTAACTTTAGACATTTTTCTGACAGATTTGCTGGCGATAACGTATTTTGAATATAAAGGTATTTAAATTCACATTTTAGAATAGAATAGAATATTTATTTCGCACAAGGGACAAATTACAAAATTTGTATAGTACAAGTCAGAAGGAATAGTGTACATTTTCATCCCATTACATATTATATTACGAACAACATATAACATATTGCTAGAGACAGTTATCTCTTGAAAGTGTCCTCATCCACATATTCCAAACCATATGGTTCAGCTGCAATAAGCATTTGTTTTAGTTTGTGTTCAAATACATTGTGCACTTTAATATCTTTATGTTTCCAGGAAGTAAGTTGTAAAGTTTTAGACATTTAAAAACAGCCTTTTTCTAGGAGTGTAGTTTTATGTTGAGGGTAGCAGAATATATTCTTATTTCTCGTGTGGTGCGAGTTGTCATTTCCATAAGGTATAAATAGTGATTTATTTTTGAAGACATAGTTCAGACACTCAAACACATATACAGTTGTTAGAGTGAGAAGGTTCCGATTTTTGAAATATCCTCTACAAGATTCATTTACTCTTAGTCCAGCTAGAATTCTAATTGCTCTCTTTTGGATTCTAAAGACCTCTTCATTGTGTGTGCCGCCCCAGAATATAATTCCGTAGCACATGATGGAGTGAAAATGACCGTAATATGCCGTTCGTAGGGTAGTCTGATTAACGACTTTTTGGAGTTCCTTCAAAGAGTAGCAAACTCTACTAAGGTTGCCGCAGAGCAGTTGAATGTGTTTCATCTAGCACATGTGTCTATCAATGATGACCCCCAGGAATTTGGTGGAGTTAACAAAAGACATTTGCGTGTTATCGATTTCGATGTGTGCTGGGAAATCTCGTGTATTTCAACTATGCTTAAAAAGTATGCAGTTTGTTTTTTCAGTGTTTAGTATTAGTAAGTTTTTTTGGAACCAATCTGATAGTAGGAGTACAGTGTTATTTGTTTTTTTAGTCATTTCTTGATAGTTTTTTCCAGCAATTAGAACGTTTGTGTCATCGGCATAATTTGTTAATGTAACGGATTTATCATGGACTATATATGGTAGATCGTTTACATATAAAATGAACAGGATTGGTCCTAATATACTACCCTGTGGCACTCCTCTTGATATTAAAGCAGTTTCTGAGTGGAGATCTAATGCATTGTCCTTTATACATACCCTCTGGGTGCGACCTGTGAGGTAGGATCTAAACTAATCCTGTGCAGGGTCACGTATACCCATTTTCTTCAATATCTGTAGAAGAATGGCATGGCACTCACAATCAAAAGCCTTTGATTGATCCAAAAAAAACACCAAGTGCCATTGAATCATCATCAAGCAATGATAGAGTCTTCTCAACAAAACTGAATATTGCTGTGGTTGTCGACTTTCTTTTTTGAAATCCATGTTGGTTGTTCACAATAACCTTATTAACATCTAAGAAAGGTATAAGTCTAACACTCATAACAATTTCAAATAGTTTGAAGAAACTAGACAGCAGACTGATAGGTCTATAATTATCAATTACTAGAGGATCACCCTTTTTAAATAGAGGAGTAACAATTGCCGTTTTCAGTCTAGTTGGATATGTTCCGTATTTCAAGGATTCATTCAATATGTATGTTATAGGTTTTACAATGTACACACTGATTTTTTTCAGTAGTACATTGCTAATGTTATCTTCCCCTGATGAATATTTATTTTTAAGGCCATTTATAATGTCTAATACTNCATTTCCTCTTTTTTTCCAGAGGTGCTGCGACAACAAATCTTTTGAGTTGTTTCTGTTCACCCGGAAGCTCTTTTGCATCCTTTTTGAACCCAGGTTTTTTTGATATATATATTTTATGATATGGTCTTCGTTCGCTGCTCTTTTTACTCTATATACATATAACCACACTCTTCGTTCGCCTCCAGAGAAACCATAGTGTTTTTGTCTCTCATTTCTTCTGTTAATAATTTCAGAAGTCGAATTTCCAACTTCAACTTCTCATTTTCATCCACTATTTTCTGTTGGGCTGTGTTGTTCCCGCACTTTTTCCTATGACCATCTCCAAGACTACAGCAAATGAGTTTACCGTCATTTACCTTGAGAAACATTTTTCTTGCACAACTCGGATGGTAGATGTTGAGACAATTTTCACAAACAGCAACTTTGCTCACTTTTTTCGCGCAACATTTAAATTTAAAGTGAGTATTATTATCTTCAGCATTTTCCTGATCACTGTCACTTTCGGCCATATTGAACATTGCCATATAATTGCCATAGAAAAAATCATGTAAATGATTTCATTCAATCAATGATTGACTGTTTTTGCTAAGTGTATCAACAGATAATAACAGTTAAAATGAGCATTACCGGTAAAATTATTTGTTTTTCGAATAGAACATTAGTTATAAATGACGAATACTATTTGTTAGTGTTTTTTCCTACCAATCATTTCGGTAAAAAAACACTGAAAAAAATCAATACTTTTCATGGCCATATTATCTATTACTAAAAAGGTAATTAATTACGTTGATTGACTACTATTTTCTTTTCAAGAAATATTTTTTTCAATCAAATGTTTCCCAAATGTAGTTGTTTATTTTGATCCAGGTATGAATTACAAGACTACTTTGAAACAAATTATTCAGTTAGAAAAAACAAAATCCGGGTTCATATCTACCAACACTATTTCATGATTTTTCTGGCATGAATTGAATGCTGAAGTTTTCAAAACAAGCATGAAAATTATCATGTTGCTCAAAAACAATACTAGAGCGCATCCGAAACGTCCAATTTTCCATGACCCTTGCGCATAAATCAGGCTGAATTTGATCGATGGCATGGGTTATGTTGGCTTTGAGGGACGTCGTGGTTTGTGGCTTATTCACATACTCTTGCGATTTAATAAAACCCCACAAAAAAAAGTCTACGTGTGGCACATCTTGTTGAAACCACATGTCGTTGGTGTCCAGATTATCCAACTCAGGCCAAAAAAAGTTGGCAATCATCGACCTATAGTGCTCCAATTATTGAATATAATATTAATTTCTAGTGAGTTATTATACATTATGAACCCAGTTCGCTGACCAAGATTCGCACAGGGATAGAGTTACATCCACTATTCCAGACTACCTATGAATCAGGTAGGCAAAACAAATATTATAAATATAAGCAAAATGCAATTTCATCCGTTCTGTTTGCCGAATTCATCTTGTTAATGCTGAAATAAAGTTTTGTCTAAAAAGTATTTACGTATTCAACAATATGTAACTGGCAGAGTCGTTTGACCTATTGGTAACCTCTAGACTAGAGGGTCAGGTAGCTCTTCGTCACTTTGATAGATTTCCTGAATGTTGAATTTGATATAAGGGTTACTTATAAGAGTTACTTGGCTGCCTAAAGAATGTTTCTGGATGCAGTCCACTTATTTGCATATGTTTCAGTTGAATGCTGACATGCTATTTGACTAAAATGGGCGGGAGCCCCATCAGGCAAAAAAAACATATCCCTTCTGACGTCCAAAGGAACTTCTTCCAGCAGAACTGGATGCACTTCTCTTAAAAATTGAACGTATGCCTCACCATTCAATCGAGGAGGTAGAAAATGAGGCCCAATTAAATCATCCCCAATAACTCCATAACCAATAACCAATAACCATATTCTTGTAATCGTTGATGAAGTCGAGCAAATATTCTATGTGAAGGATGCTGCCGTTGAGGATACATTTCAGCATATCTTCTAGAAGCTTCTAACCCATTTCCCTGCGATAACGTCACGCTGATTTAATGATTCACTCTATTAGTGCACTAAAAGGTATTCCACAAAATTTCACGAAGTTCTTGCCGTTATTTGTAAAATACGAAGTTTTGTCAGAGAATAGGAAGTAGGTATTCATCTTCAAAAAAAATAATAATGCGTGTCAAAATCGGTATTATCAATACGCTTCCTATGCCTACTCAATACGGTTATGAATAATTATCAGTGACAAATTTCATTTCAAGTTCTCTTTGTATATACGTTTAGAAAATGTTTATTGATTTGTTCGGCTCATTTGTATGATATCGCCCAATTAAATACCAGCCTTAGATTTATGAAAAACTTGGCAACACTGCTTACAATATCTCCTCTATTCCAACATCGACAGTCAGCACGTCAGAAACTGTGGATGGAAAAGCGTGGCTAACTTCACACTAATTTGAATATCGATACTTGGGACATGGCGTCCGGAACGTAGGTCTTGCAAAGAAACTGACAACGGATCCTTATTTCGGACAGTTCTTCTAGGAGAAAACGACCAACTCTCTTTGACCCTATCTGCTCAGTTTATTATTCGATTGGAAAGGGACCTGGAGGAGCTCTCATGGCGGGGTCAGTTCTATTCAGATGAAACAGTATTGAATCGTATATTTTTTAATTGGATGGTAATTGGCAATTTTTATGTATTTTCCTATTATGATCTTTGTACTTCATTGGGAACAGTAAAGATGAAATTATTTGAATTGAATTTCCTAAGGGGAGTTATTTTTTTGAATTGTTACGTTTCCATATAGTAAATCGGAGACGAAAGAAATGGACACTTTGTTTTACACATGTTGCCATACAATTATAGATATTTATTGAAATCTTTCTTTTTCTTGGTATTTTTTTATAATCAAAATGACGAAATAGGAAATCTCCAGCTCCTCTCAGCGTGCTATTTGCTGAGAGGCGCAACAATGAGGGTAAGGGTCGTAAGTACAACAGGAGAATCTGAAATGAAATGGATCCTGTATCAGGAAATTTCATTAGAATAAGGTGTTGTATAATGTATAGGCAAAAGACATCTTGGATACTTGGGGAAGTTTAAGATACTGAATAATTCACTCCTATGCTTGTTTCCAATCAGAGTGCAGAATGAATGAAATAAATGAATGAAATCAAAACATTTATCAAAATAGATGCAACATGACTTGGCAATAAAATTGGTATTTTCATTGTGGATATAACAGTTAATAAGCGTATATGTCGGGGCTGTTAAGAAAGATCCATTATTGTTTTGTTGCCATGACTAAACTGAAATATTTGCATCTTAAAGTATCTAGATGAAATTATTTCTATAGCGTTTTGCAGAAATACGAAAATCAAAAAATACAATGAGCATATTTTCAAGACCTGCCGTATATTTCGTATTCAAATCTTTTGCTGAAGGTTAAGAATACATGTGTTACAGATGTTTGGATATTTGGAAGTTTGTTCCTTAGTCAAGAAAAAACGGTCCAACAGATTTGGTTCAAATTTTTAACGCATATATATTTTATAATCTAGAATACGTTTTATCTCAGTGAAATCAGAATTATGTAAAAATAGCATTCTAAAAGTCTTAATATGAAAACAATGTCCGAATTGAAAAGGGAGGTTTTCTATATTTTATGTTCGAAGAATATGGTGAAATAGAAAGCTCAAAAACATTTCCGATAGTGATAATGGTTAAAAACATGTCCATAGTATATGGCATAGGTCGAATTTTGCGTTGAGATTAATGGAATTACTTTTCAAACGGACCGTCCGTACAGAAAAAGTGTCTATTTTAAATTTGTTAGTCATTGTATATTTTGATGTGATTTTTAGAGTAATTTTCAAATCAAACAATTGAAATATTAGATTGAGTGACATACATTTTTTTAGTTACCTATTATATCAGGTGGGAATCAAAATAAAAGTAACTGTTTTGTATGAAATCGATTTTTTTAACATTTTTGTATCCATGGACGAAACATATTTTTCAGTTGTGACTTCAAGGTGAGAAAGTTTTCTGTAGTATCTTACTAATATAAACTATCTTTTGCCTGCGATTTCATCTGCATGGACTCAGAGAAATAGAAATGTGTGAGTTATAAAAGTACTAGTTGTTGGTCGTGGCTTCGCCCGCTCAGAATTTGGTCTATCACATTAGGTTTCATGACACACCATTTTAAATAAATGGTTACAATATTTTTTCATCAATCCAAAACTTCAGGTTTCCAACTTCAAAACTGATGGAATTCAAAACAATCTTTGATCCCCTATTTTCCCCCTTGGGGGTGGAAATTCCTGATTCCCTTTCTTGATGCTTATTTACGCTACATAAAGAATCTCCCTGCATATTTCAAGATTCTAGGTTCAGTAGCTTCGGCTGTACGTTCATATAAGAGCGCGCACCAGCTAGTAATTTATATTTCTACTTCAAAAATACCGTTACTGAAAAAATGTGCCAACCGCACTAAGAAACGAATAGCTTCGAGATTCGAATTATGTTATCTATAAAGAAATTCGCAAAACCAACACAACCGTCAACGACGTCTGCCCTCACGTGTCTGCTCGCATTCGGGTCGTTTTCTCGGCGATGGCGCTTCATTGCTTAGACCACCCCCTACCCCCGCGCATCGTACTCCGCCTCTTACAGTAAACGCGACACGTTTTGGCTTACTGCTTTGTGTCAAGTTATTCTTATCGTGAAAGACAAAGTTTATCTATATTAAATACTGAAAACGACAATTGTATCAATTTTTGACAGATATTCTAAAATGTGCATTGTAAAAACGTATCCAATTTAATTGTATTTATGGCTCAGTAGTTTGAATAATATAGTGGCTACCACATAAGAGGTAGATATATGCTATCGCGGACTTTTATTTAGAACTATTTGAGATAAACAATCTCACAGTACATTATCTGTATGTAACTCCACCGGTATAGGCAGCGCACGCCAAGATAGCTCTCAGGGAGCAAGAATTTTTTTCGACTCACTCAATACTTATTATGACTTAATATATATTATGACCAAAATTACACAAAACGTTTTGTTAATTGTAACCTATATATTATTCTGATGTATAAGGTGTATTTATGTAAGGTTTCATCTAAATCCGTTTAGTCGTTTAGGCGTGAAAGAGCCACAAATACATACGTACATACATTCATTCTCATATACCTACATACCTAGGTACATCACATCAACACAAAATGGAAATTGTATTAACCCATTGATTTTGATTAAATCTTTTTGTTGCAAAATTCGAAGTTTTTCACCAGGTTACGTTATGCGATGTTGGGAAGTTCTCCCGATATGCACACCGAGAAAAGTTATTCAGAACTCTTTTATGTTGGATTCAGTTTGTCAATAGTCAGAAGTGTTTTTTCAATGAATGTACATATAGTTATTTTCGATAAAAAGAAGAGAAGAATATGAATTTTCTTGAGNTTCTAGTATCAGTTCAACCCGAAAAATTTCATTTGAATTGAAAGACAAAGTGAAGGAAAAACTTGATGATATAGTTTCAGTTTTAGTAACTGAACCAACCGATTGTGTTGATCCAATTATCATAGTTCCGAAAAGTAAAGAGGATGTGGAAATTAACATGAATCCGCACAATTCGAATGAATTTATCAAAAGAGGAATATTCCTCATACCAACTCAAGATTATTTATTTTTCCGGTGTTCTGGAGCATTCCTCCGAATTTATCTAACAAATGAAAAACTAGTTGTTGCCCGCGGCTTCGCCTGCGTAGAATTTGGTTTGTCACATTAAGTTTCGTGACAGTTCATTTTAAACAAATAGTTACAATATTTTTTATTTACCCAAAACTTCAGGTTTTCAACTTCAACATTGACGAAATTCAATACAATCTTTGAACCCATATTTTCCCCTTGGGGGTAGAAATTCCTGATTCTCTTTCTTGATGCTTATTTACGCCATACAAAGAATCTACCTGACTATTGCAAGATTCTAGGTTCAATAGATTCGTCTGTAAGTTAATAAACTAAAGCGATGCCAATGACATTCTAGTCTAATGAAGCTGCTTGCTGCACCCGCCTTTAAAAGAAAGTCAGCAGCCTCAATGCCTTCCAGGCCAGTATGGCCAGGAATCCAGACCAGAGGCAATCTGTTGAGTCTTTCTATCGAGACGAGTAGTTTTTGGAAATTCGCTACCAATTTAGACGTTGCTCGGTAGAAGTCAAGAGCTTCCAACGCAGCTTGACTGTCCGAAAATGTTTTTATTGATTTGTGTATGAGATTGGATTCTTACAATCTCTCCGCACACAATTAAAAAGCGTAAATTTCCGCTTGAAATACAGTCGCATAGGTTCCTAGGCAGGTTGATATCTCTGTTCTGGTTCTGTGTGATTTCTAACACGGGTTGGACGATAGCAAGTGAAAATCGATAGTTCAGCTTGGGGCTTGAACCACCGACCAACACGGCGGTCGATTTGAGTGAGTGAACAAAGCACCCACGTCGAACCGACCGGCTACCGTCGAACCATACATACATACATACATTCATTTATCCGACCTCACAAACTTCAATTTATAATATTAGTATAGATCTTTATCATTTACGATAAACACTTTTTTTGAAGATACCGCTTACTTCGTTTGCCTGCTCTCTGAATTTTTTCTAAGATTCACATATGATTTATTGGGAAATTTAGGAGTAGTCATGTCATATTTTGATGAAATTTAAAATCTTGGGAAATCAAAGGAAGATCATGATTACAATTCAAAGTTGGTTTTGAGTTGAATTAAAAAGAGTGGTTCAACATTGAACATGCAAAACTACCAGTTTTTCACATCGCAAGTGAAGTTTTTAGGCTACAAAATCAACTTGAACGGTATCATAACGGATGAACAAAGCAACCCAAGCGATGAATTTCCTAATAAATAAGAAAGAACTTCATTGCTTTTTAGGAACGGTTGTTTACTTAGCAAAGTATATTTTGAATATATCACAAGAGAGCAGCGAATTGAGAAAATTGCTGAGTGAAAAAAATGATTGGGTGTGGAATAGAAATGAACAATATTGTTTTAAACAAAACCTTTACTAACATCATCAGTGCAAGCCCATATGGCTTAGGTGGAAAAAAATACAATTGGTTTTTGTTTTCTTAACTGAAACACAGCAGAGAGACATCACATTGAATAAGAACTATTAGAATTTGGTTTTTGGTTGTAAGCGTTTTTTAATTGTTTGGTCAATTTTTCACCATTGAAATAGATCATTACCGGGATTATTGAAAAAACAGATAGTTGAAATGTCGCCAAAAATACTGAGATAAACCATTCGCTTGTTAAAATATCACTTTACGCTATAATATCTGCCAGGAAAGTTCCTGAAAGTTCCTGATACTTCCGATGAAATATCAACTGAAATAATTTGAAAGTACATTCTATTATTTCTACTTCGAAATGAAATGAACTCAAGTGAAAAGCCACATCGGAAGATTGAGCCTTACAAAAAATTAGATACTTCACTTTGAAAAATTAGCCACTGCATAAGTGTAATGTTCTGTCTGAAATTCAAAACTATTGAGATATAGGAAATGATATTTTTCACATTATAATATACTTTTTTATCATGAAAGAAATATAATTCGAAAAGTTCTCAAACAAATTTTTTTTAACCTAATTGTCGTATTTGTCAAATGTATTCGAGAGCTAATGAAAAAACACCCTTACAACCTACTTTGGAAAATAATTCTTTGAATTCTATGACTTTAGATTCAACAAATTTTATAGTTTCAGTTGATTATGAAGTATACTCAATCTACCGACGCAAACTTTGAATTCGAAAGATTTGGCAAAAAGATTGGAAGTATTTGGCATCGGCAAATATCGGGTCGATGTCAAATGCCTAAACAAAAATACATATAGGTCAAAATAACATTGATTTGATAATTGCTCGAGACATGAGAGAAAGTAAAAAAAATAATTCCGTTTTATCACGATCTAAATTGAGCTGGGTGATCTATGAAAATATAGCTTCTGTATCTGTAGAGTAGGGAGGGTGAGTGTAGGCCACATGTTACCCATTGTACATCCTCCCGAGGAGTTGTCCTCCTAGGTTATCATCCATCCTGTCCTTTCCAGGAAAGTGAACAGGTCACTAAGACACATGGCTGACAGTTTCATCTTCCTGTTCACACATCCTGCTTAGAGGTATGTCCACTAGCCCTATATTATGAAGGTGTTGCCTTAATTAACAGTGGCCAGTCAAAAATTGTACTGTTGAGCGTAGATTTTTCCTGGTCATTGCCGGATATTTTTTCGGCTCCAGCTTCCCAGGGAAGCCCAGGGTGATCTTGGCAAGATTGCATCCTTTGATTCCATCCCATCTCTTTACTGCCGAACCAAAAATACATATAGGTCAAAATAACATCGATTTGATAATTGCTCGAGACATAAGAGAAATTGGAAAAATAGTCCAGTTTTATCATGATCTAAATTGGGCTGGGTGACCCATGAAAATATAATTTGTTTTCGAGAACGTGTTGATAATGATTCTGTATTTCATAAGAGCCATCAATCTGACGATCTACATAATTTGTTGAAGCACTCCATTTTCCACGGAAGATATGACCGGGCCTTCTTCCTTCATACAAATCAGGAAGTGGACGAGCTGCTGAAACAGTTGATCAAATTGGATAATCTAGGCTTTCTAAGGATGAGGAGCCAGCCATTCATATCATGGAAGAAACTTCGAAAGGAATAGAGAATGGAAAATAGGTCTTCTGTGGAGAGAAGAGGTAAATTTGGAGCAGTCAAGAGCACTTGCGGTGATTCGTTTGAATTCTGTTGAAAGAAAAGTATCCAAAGATAATGAAATTTTTTAAAATTACCTGAAAAATCCAGATAATTACTTAGGAAAATACTATGTAAAAAAAATATGCAATGACATCAGACATAATCAGAACACTTGGTATTTACAGAGAAAATCAGATTTGTATTTGATGTGTATATAGAGTATATAGAGTATGTCTTAATGATACTCTACTGGAAGGGACTGATTTGTTGAATTCTTTATTAGAAATAATGTTAAGATTCAGAGAAAAGAGAATATTCAAGAGATATGTCGCCGAATCTACGTCAGGGAAGGAGGTCGAGATGCCTAAAGATTCTTTTGGTGAGGTTAAGATGGTACTCCTCAAGAGTATTGGAGAAACGTTTTGATATTTGGAGCCGTTTCATCCTCAACCTTCGCCATATATATCGTGAGAAAAAATGCTGAAGGATTTGAAGAAGAATTTCTTGGTGCAGCCGGAGCAATTAGCGAACAGAATTATGTTATTGACTACCTAGACAGATGAAGCCGTGAAGATAATTTCCGATGTTATAGAAGAGGTACACAAAAGAGGAGGATTTCAGATGAAAAAATGAACCGGTAACTACAAAGAAGTTTTGAAAAAACGATTCCAGTCTGAGAGACGGGGAATTAAAGGATTTGGATCTAGAGAAAAATTTGCCCATTGAACGAGTCCTAGGACTATTATGGAACCCAAATGACGATAATTCTCTTTTTAACATGGAGGTAACAAAAATTTCATAATTATTTTTGAATGAATTGAAGATCACTGAGGGGGGTTTACTCAAAATTATTATGTCTTCATTTGATTCTCTAAAGGTTCCTAACTTATTTTACAATCAAAGCCAAAATTTTGATGCAAGTTTATGAAGAATGGATCTAGATTGGAATGATGAATTCGATGATATAACGAATGAATGTGGACTAGATGGTTGAACGAATTCAAAAATGAAGAGGATAAATTAGCTGAATTCAATAGGAAAAAAAAATTCTGTCTGAGAAAAAAAAAGAATATGTTGTAGTAACTATTTTGAGTAACGATATTATTTTCGATTCCTTGCCAAATATTAGTCGTTTTTATTCTTATACGAGACTTTTGAGAACAACTGCATGAATTCTGAGAGTGGGTACTAGAAATTTTAAATTACAAAAGAACCTTTTATTCCAGTTTGTTTTCTGATGAAATTGCCTCACCAGAAAAATATTGATACAACATACTCAGAATAAAAAAAACACGAAGACTTGTTTAGAGAAGAAGTCTACTCTTCCTAAAAATGGCAGAATTCACAAGCTATTTCTTTTTCTATATTCGGAAGGAATTTTAAGGGTAGATGGACGACTGAAGATTTGAAATATCATTGATGATTGTATTGAATATCCTATAATTTTTGACAACAAAATGATTTCGCCCGACTATTATCATAATAAAATAGGTCATCATGGACAAGACTTGGTTCTGGACGAGGTGAGGAAGAAATTTTGGGTTTTGACAGCGCGAACAGCAGTTAAAATCACTTGGAACACGTGCCAGATGTGTAAAAATTTGAGGGTAAGACCAGCAGTCCCGGGAGTGTCACCATTAACTGAATGCAGGGCAGGCCTTTCACTTTTACAGGAATAGACTATTTTGATCCTATGATGTTCACTGTCCATAGAAGTCATGAAAAATGCTACGGTGTGTTATTTACATGTCTAAGTTCAATGGCTGTTAATTTAGAATTATCTAGCTCTTTGACCACAGATTCTGAACTTTTAGCTATCAGATGACTGGTGGGAAGGAGAGGATGCCTACAACGCAATAACTCCGATAATGGAACCTATCTGAAAGGTACAGCTAAAGAATTAAAAGATTATTTGTTACAGATAGAATGGAATAAGATGGTGGGGGAAATTACTGAAAGAGGGAACCAGATCCCCGTAGCTCCTCAAAAGGGAGGATGTTGAGGAAAGCTGGTGAAGTCCGTGAAAATAGCCCTTCAAATAACATTGAAAGTCGACGACGTAGTCATTATAGTCGATGAAGATTCACCCAGAAATGCCTGGCTTAAAGGCATTAAATCCGCAGTTTTTCCTGACGGCGACGGCTGAGAGAAAACGGTTGATATCAAGACGAAGTTGGGAACCTTTCGCCGACCAGCAATGAATTGCGGATTAGATGTGAGAAAAATGTGTAATGGGTTCCTCATTACTGAGAGGGAAAATGTTACATACCATTTTATTTACTGTACAGTTATTTTTTTGATGTTATTGTTCTTGTTAGCTATAAGAATGATAGACTAGACAAGTGAGGGAGCGGAGACTGAATTTGAATATGTAAGAAAGTTACAGATTTCATTAGATTGTAATTCAAGTAATAAGAACAGTACGTTTGAAGGTTACAAAGTACCTACAAAGTCTGAAATAGCTGAAATGTCAAAAATGACTGGATTGATGATGAAAACTGTGAGAAATAGTGAAGATTTATTTCTAATAATTTTGAACTATAATGCTACCCCAAAAACTGACCTTTCGGCTCGTAGCATTCCTAGCATTCTACTGCTTGAAAGAAGATCGAGAACGTCTTCGCCAGTTCTTGAGGAACTGTTGAAAGTAATGTTTCTTATAGGTGAGACCAGAAAACACATGGAAACTAATGAAATGAAGAGGGTGTGTAACGTATATTCCTGGATTACATTTTGTAGTATTACTATTTATAGTTGAGCTGCTTTGACAACATAGCACATGGGTGGTCGTTAGAAAACTCATCAAGAATATTCCTAGTTAGTTAGTACTGAATGTCGTTTATGACATTATAGGTAGAGGCAGGTTGTTCTACAAGTAGTTATTGTAATGGAGTCAAGTAGTGTTCAAACTTGGGCGATATTATTTAACTATAGTCACAAAAACAAGGATAAGATATTAAGATCCAATAAAATATTCCGAATAGAAGAGCTGCTTTCGTTCACCAACACATCGTTGATACACTCTGTAATGCGATCCGAAACAATAGATACCCGCCAAACCCGAAATCACCTTCTTCAAAATACACAATTGCTGATACACAATACTTACCGAATCGCGTATAATGCAGACTTAAAAAATATAAAGACTTGGGTGACAACAGAAGTTACAAAAAGCTTATTATCATTGTCATCTATCTGTCATTCTTAGAAATATATTCAAAAATACTGGGTGAGTTTTTGACACTGTTTAATATTTGATCATCATGAATTTGAATCTTCCAGATTCATTTAGTGGAGATGATGTAATAGAAAATAACTAATCACTGAGTAAAACCATTAATTTATCGAAATTTTACACTTTTGATTGTAACCTTTCTTGGGAGATAAATGTTTAGAGTATTGCAAAGTAAGTTCCAATTTGTGCCAATTTCAATTACTTAACCAAGATTTATAAAGATTATTTCCTTTTCTATACAATTATCATCAGAGGTTCATATGAAAAGAAAATGTTATTCAGGGTATGTTTACCACGAATATCAGAATCTGATATTTTGTATAATATATCTGAGAAAATATATCTGAGAAAAGCAGTCTTTGTCAGTTCTAATTACGAGTGTAATTGATCTTGTGTGTGTTGGACATTTTCAATAATATTAGTGGAAAATATAGCCACAGCAAAACTCCGACACAATACAAAGAAACCCTAATTTTTGATAAATACATTATTATTTACTTGCTTTCTCGGCTTTCCTCTCCTACTTTCAATAGGACAGAAAAATCTGGATACCTAATAACTAACGCTCTCAGAGCTCTTGCTCATGCGCCACTGACCAGACTTGTCTCAAAGTTTCAACAATTGGAGAATCTGGCGTTGCAACATTGAGAACATCACTGAATGATGAATGTTTTGAAAATTAATTTGTAATTTATCTTGGTTACTTGAGTTGTGTTAGTAATATTTGTAAGTGTGTTTTTTTTTATGAAAATGATACTGATGGTATTCGCGATGTTAATGTTCTCTCGACATTATTGTTGTTAATGACTTAATTAAAAAAGCATTCCGTGTAGTAGAAGAGACCGTGGGAAATCGACCTTCACTCATCATATAACTTGATGAGACATATTTTTTATCAAATATAATTTATTAACAAGCATGATAATTTGTCTATCGAAAAGTTTACATAGCTATTTTATATGGAATTAATTTCAATCAATATATAGGTAACTACACCAATCCGTTAACCAGTCAGAATTATTATCATAAGTAAGATATTTTGATTACAAACCAATTGTATAAAATGTTAGAATTGGAACTATTTGATATGTGCGAGAGAGGAAGTAGAGCGTCTGAGGTCCGTGGGATAGAGCAGGACACAACATGGCAGCTGCACGCTATCCGTGAGTGACAGAGACAGCATTTGTTTACACTTGAGAGTAATTTTGAACTTCAATTTATTGTAACTTTACGATTGGTTTTGTAATTGAAGTATCTTACTTATGATATCAATTTCGATTGATTAACAGATAGGGCTATATTGACTTACCTGTTGACATCTGCTTGACAGGTAGTCATGAACAAAAATAAGGCATATAGTTGAGATGAAAATCATTCGGTTATAAAGAGAGTGAAGGTGATGAAAGGAAATGGATTGAAATTAATTCAATTAAAAATAATTATATAAACTTTTTGACAGGCAAGTTATCATTGGCATCTTTGTTAATAAATTATGTTTGTGAAAAAATATGTCCCATCAAGTTATCTGATGTGTGAAGGTCGATCTCCTACTGATAAAGTAATTTAGAATGTCTTCTGTATTGATACTTTGGCTTAACTTGACATGATAACGGAAATGACTAATGGAGATACAGAATATGCTGAAATTATGGAAGATTCAACATATATTCTAGAGATATTCGAGGATATTGTTCAAAAACTGTAACAGGCAAATCGAGACAAACCTATTTTCAATAAAACGAATATGCATTACAATTGGAAAGCTACAATTCTTGGCTTCATTTTTCCATTTCAAAGCTTTGACGGAACCTTCATTCGCCACACTTAGGCTTAATCGGTTGAAAAATATTGGTCATATGTCTTTCACTACTAGTGACAGTGATCCGATATTTAACAAACACGAAACTTCTGCTGCAGCATTTAAAAAAGGACCTACATAAAGTGAGAACGTATTTGAGTGATATATTTGCAGACATCGTCTCCACTAAAATGATTTACAAACAATTTGAACTTTTTTCTAAATGGTCTAGTCGTTAATAATTACGCACCATACAATGTAAAACCTGTGCGTTGTGCGTTACACAGCCTACCATGTTACCCACCTAGCAGCAGGTCGCACAAATACCTATAAAGATTCACATATGTCACCAATTTCAATAATATCCACCTGTCTCTCTAAAAACAGATATGGAAGTGAATTGCACATTCGATATGTTATACACTAATACACAGAACATTGAATTATATTTTTGGTTTTTCTGTCTGTGAAGTTCTTATTTTATGAGAACTTTTCAGACTTCAAATGGTATCGAAAGAATATTCAGCAACAATGTTTCAATACCATGATACTGAATTCAAGTGAAACCTGATGTGATTATTTCTCATACTTTTTCAGATTAGCAGTAGCCAAAGAAGTCATAAAAATTAATCACTGAAACTTTCAACTTACCTTAGAGTTTTCTAGAACTTCTACAAGTTTCGTTGTCTTTGGATTCAAAATGTCTTATGTATACTCATGGATCTTACAACTTTTGATTGTCATACTAACTTCAGGAATTTTTATCTGGAAATATAGCACAAGAAAATTCGATTATTGGAAAAAACGAGGAGTATTCAATCCTCAGCCAGTCCCTTTTCTGGGAAATCTTTCTGACATTCTATTTATGAGGAAAAACCTCGCGGATTTGATAAAGACACTTTATTCCACAACAGATTTGCCGTACCTTGGATTTTTTGCATTTGATGAACCCTATCTGATGGTTAGATGTCCTAAACTGATTCAACGCATCCTAATTAAAGATTTTTCATACTTTTCCGATAGAAGCGTAGCTACACCTCCACATGATGAGATTATGGCGAGTTTCACATTCTTACAAAAGAATCCAGCTTGGAAAAGAACTAGAAACAAACTCACCCCTGTTTTCACATCGGGTAAAATTAAACGTATGTTCACTTTTGTGAATAGCGTGGGCGAGAATTTAGTTGACTACTTACAGAAAAATTTGGGAGATATCGAAGCAAAGGAAGTGGCGTCTAAATATTCGACAGATGTCATAGCAAAGTGTTGTTTCGGAATTGAATCCAAGTGCTTTGACGATGAGGATACAGAATTTCGAAAATTTGGGAGGAATATGTTTGATTTCTCTTGGAGAAATGCTTTTGCTTTCGTAATTTATTTTTTCAGACCACGGTGGGTGGGTACTTTTCGAGTTGATTTTATAAACCAAAGTTCTATAAAATTTTTTTGCCAAGTATTCTCAGAAACCATAAGCTACAGGAAGCTGAGCAAGAGGAAAATGGGGGATTTTGCGGATTTGATCAGTGACTTGAAGGAGGCTAGTCAGACACCCGAATCAGGTAATTGATTATTTTTTACACTCAGTTTTCTGAGAGCACAATGGATTCCACTGTTGATCAGTTACATTATTTGAATTTCAAATTATATCGAATCTTTCATGCCTCACGCGCCGTTTACAACTGCCGTGTATATTATTGAAGGCGATGGGGCAACGGCGAAGTTCTCTGGTTGTCGTTACAGTACATACTACATACTGCATCATCCAAGGAACGGGTGTCCGGTTTTATTCTATCTGTGTTGGACGTGGCTTAGTTCATATTAGTTGCATTTATTGGTCTGATACATGTACAGTTTACTGCAGGTAGCCAGAATGTATCTATGTTTATGCTCTCCTCTTCTCTTCTGTTAAAATTGTCTTTATATTTTTGAATTTATACCGCCTCCCTATTTAGTTTTAGATAGTAGCTCTAATTGCTCAAAGAGCACTTGAGTTTGTTCGAACGCAATAACGTGAGGGCCTTCTCTGAGTGTATATTTGACTATTGCTGATTTGTTGATATTTTCAAGTATGTCCGACAAACTACTGTACTGTGAGGATAACTAAAGGAATGCTCCCGTTGACTCATCGTATTTGTTGATGCCTAATGCAAACGAAACGTTGATTATAACCACTTGCAGATTACGGCCAATAAACCTGATAAATAACATTGACATATTCCTTGATTTCATTTGAAATATATGGTAATCATATTTAGAAGTTCGATCGAATGTTAGAACTTGGTTATGCTCTAGTCTACAAGAAGTTATTGTTTTTCGATGTAGAAACTTTCTGCGATGAACGAACTGCCCCACTACCTACGTAACTGACCCCACTCCTTAAAAAACCGACCCAACTTCGTGAGGATTTTTAATATTCCAAAGTTAGAATAGACTATACAAGGTGTTTCTCCAGAAATTGCTTCGCTAGATATCGCTAAAAGTATTATTAGGAAAATTATGAAAATTTGGTACTATTAAATAATTTCATCGAACACTTCGGATTATACCCGAAAAAGCAAAATCCATAGTTGCAACTGACCACTTCGGGAAGCCTTGTTCATCTTGGATATCTAAGGATTGGGTTCTCTGTCGACCCCATAGATGGCATTTTCGTGAGGAAAAATGTCAGCACCTTTATTTACTTAGGCTTGTTCTTCAAGGGCAGTTTGGTAAGAAATCTGTTTGAAAAATCTGTTTTTCCGTTAATCAGTTGTCGCCCCCATACAAACGACAACTCTCAGAAGTTGAGAAACTTGTGCGAGCTAAGGACTAACGAGGTCTTACCTTTTAACGTGTGATTTCTAACACGGTTGTAGAATCATCCCAGCTTCAATCAGATAAATTCTCTCGAAAAAAATATCTGGTCGAGGCAGGAATCGAACCCATGGCCTTCCGATCGTGAGTCGGACGCACTACCACCGCTACCAATTCCACAATGCATTCGTGGTTCAGCCTATCACCACTGACGAGGCATATGACGAGTCGAAACAGCGCTGTCTGGTGTTAAATTGTGAATGCGTTGTGTTTGCGGTCGGTGTAGGCTTCAGCCTATGGCCCAGTTCACACAGAACGCACGTCTGGCAGAGACGCGGCGCGGACCTTTGTCCCTTCCGTGTTTCTCCTATGTAAACAAATGGTCTAATGGTCACAGAAGTGACGTGGCGTGGGCGGCCGCCTTCACGCTCTTCGACTCTTTGCAGTCTCTCGTGGCGTATAAGAAGGGGCACTCCAGTTATTTGCTATTTTGTTCTTCGTGTTCATCCTCAAAAATGCGGGACGATGTAGACTTCAACATACAATTTTGCGAAGAAGTTCACAAATATCCTTGTTTATTCGATTTTGATCTTGCTGATTATTGCCCAAAATCAGGCCTGACAGGTTAGTAAAGTCCTTTCTCGCCACTGTCCCGCTCCTCTGTGTCCATTAAATATGCTACGCTTCCGCCACGTCTGTGCCATGCAACAGCCTCGTCTCTGCCAGACGTCGGTTCTATGTGAATTGGGCCTAAAGACAAACGAGGCGGTTTGTGCCGAGTCGGTTTCAGAGTTTGGCACCGCTTTGACGAACCCGACAAATTTGTATTCCGCATATTAGTAGCGTTGAAGGGATAAGAACGGATCTAATTTACAAAGAGATGTCATATCCATAATCGTTTGTATATGGGTCTTCAGTCACTTGAATTGAAATACAGAGAATTTGGGAAAACATCCCATAAGTGTGTTTGTGACTCTGGTAAATGTTGGTGAGATTAAAAATTCTGTGGATTTTAAAATTCGAAATGGAATTATAGAGCTGGATGATAATGGTCTTTGCAATGGTATATGACCTGGCGTTTGCTAAACAATTAAAAGAATTGTTAGATTATTTTTAGAGAATGATGAGAATGTTCGAAAGTAGAAGGGAATTATTATTTTCAACTGCCATAGTGAATTCTGAGTCTTAAATATGAATGTAGTCTGTTCATCCTCGTGCTTATTGTTTTTGATCTTTAAATCCTGTTTTTCCGATTATTCTCACGTCTTTTTTTCTATCAATCTCTCAATAATATGTAACTTAATATTTTGAGGAGCCATTACAATCACTTTGTAATTTCTCCTCTCCTCTCTTTGTATTTCTAAAAAATATTCCACTCCGTTAATTGAAGATGAAAGTTGGCCTTTTGTTATGTTCAACCCATTGAATCTATTCTACATTCTGATTTTTGTCATGAAATTGTTCATTTTTGATAACAACATGAAAATAATTTCTTCTGAAACACATAACGAAATAGTAACCTCGAAATATTGTTTTTTGATAAAAAAAATATTGTGATGAAAAACACCAGAGGCTCTCATATTATGCTTTATTATTGCTTTATTATTATTGTCTCATTATTATTGACGAAACGTGACTTGATAAATATAGTGCGCATAAATTTTGAATTATATAAAAATGTATTCTTTTGAAAAAATAAAAATGAGTGTTTGTGAAATAAATAAGATTCAAGTAGTGAATCACAAGCTCTACCATTGCTGTTATTTTGACCTGTAGGTCAGTAAGTCAAGCCAGAATTACTGTGAATATACGATAATTCGACTTTGGACAGTGTTTCAAAAATATTTTTCCATACATTACTGTCGATAATAAATATATTAATAGAATTGTTTGCGCGAAAGTAAACAAATATTATTAATAATCCATTGCGTCTATTTTGAGCTATTTTATATATTCATCCTGCGTGGATACATCAAGTTAGTTACAAGTGACCAATCATAAATTATATTTCTGTAACATTTTCTGTAACTCGGAAGTAACTATCGTTTCCCCTTTTCAATTAATAATGTTATTTGAAGGTTATTTTTCTCCAGAGAATTTCATCATAAATATAACTCAACTAATTAATATTCAAATATTCTTGAATACATTTTTGGAGCAGTTGATGCTTAAACAAGTCGAACATTTTTCAACATGGTCTTGCCAACGATACACGTTTTCTATGGATTTCCTGATACTAATTCCTGAATTGATCAAAATCTGAAATGCACGAATGTGTGTTCTTTCGCGTCGATGCACATAGAAAGGACGACGGGCGGAGACGCGGCGCGGACGTGACGCAGAAGTTTGTCTTCGTGTCTTTTCTATTTTAATGAATGGTCCGAAGCGTATAGAAGCAATGTGGTGTCACGTCAATTCATTCCGAGAGCATGTTCAGCACAAACATCTGGCATACAGACAGACGGGTCGAAAACTGAACATTGAACGGGAGCTGGAATATATTTTGTGAGGAGATATTTCGATTTCAGTTTTCCGTTCGGTCAGCACATATCAGTTTTCTAGGCTGAAATGTACGCAATCCTACATTACTCAATGATTATTGATTTGAGGCCTCAACAAACTGAGAAGATCAATATTTCCACAGTCATCAAGACTGCTTTGGGAAACTGTCAGGTATTAAAGGTAACGAAAAAGCTGATGAGTATGTCCTTCCATGTATAGGTCTTGAACCAAATACAGGGGTCACAAAATCTTTGACATGGAATTAGTTGTAGAAGTGGGTCTATAAGAATTATAAAAAGTGTTGGAAAAATAAATCCGGAAATACACACGGACTATTCAAGAATAAAATTGTATCGAAAAAACAAGGGTCAGATCAAAACAAGTGCTATACTTCACACTGTTCATTGAGAGGATACCTGAACCAACTAGGACTGAACAACAGATACCATAGCTGGGGCAATGCAAAGGTGCAAATACAGCTCCCAGGAGGCAAATAGTTTACTGATAACAAGAGATAACAAATTTATGAGTAAACGATATTCCTATGAATCAAAGATAACCATGCACATGAAAAATTTTTGTTTCAGCAGAATCTGAAAAAACCTTTGAATCATCACAGGGGTCTCTGATTTTGGCACCAATGAGGTCGGGGGCATCAGCTTGTGGAAAAATTTGATATTTCGATCTCTCATATTTGACGTTCACAAAAAAATTCGCTAGGACTCATCGATTTCCAGTTTGAGGAGAACATTTTTTGATCACATTTTAACTTTTCAACTCTGATATAGGAGTCAAGTGATACTTCGCTCATAACGTCATCCATTTCTCTTTCAACGCTATCAAGACATATAACTCTCGATCGTGGTACCATCAAAAACAATATAGAAGCCCGAACTGAAACGTTGGTTCTTTCTCAAATCCTGTTGTCTTGATACTTTTGATGTAACCTGGGTATGGTGATGAAGATAAATGTTCACTGAATTTGCCTAATCCGTTTATGTAACAAAAACTGATAAGTTCCTGCAATTTTTTAATGAACGAGGTTTATAAATGTGTCGGGTTTGTTGGCCGTGGTCTGCAGGTTTTTATACCTATAATCATGATGGACTTTATCGAAGACGATTATGCAACGGACGAAGTACTCTGGTTATTCTTAAATCCGATACTACATAGTTGCTTTGGGTTCTCGATTTTATTTCTTTCGTGTTGCGCCTCTTTTCGTTTTTATTATTGAATTGAACAACATGATACGAAAGCAATTAAGTGCAGGTAATCAGATTTCATTGATACGGATTTCCTCTTTCATCCGAATGCAATTATTTCTATACTTCTGAATTTCTATTGCCCCCTATACAGTCTGTGATAGTAACTCTGGGTTCTATCGAGAACTTAGGTCTCTTTAAAAGTGATAACATACGTATTTTTTTTACGTGCATGTTTCGCTACTGCTGACTCACCGATATGCCAGAAGCGACAACTTCTTTCGTGTTCAGGGTGCCAGGTATTTACACTTCTCTACGTGGTTCCAATATCGAACAATCCCACAGCTACAAGGGATTCTTTGAACTCCCGATGTTGCTGAAGGCTCTCTGGGTTGTTTATTTATCCTTAGACTTTCTCTGATGGTTTCAATTTACCTGCATATCGATTTCCCGTTGTGTTTCATGCTGAAATTATTCAAGTAGATCACCTGTAGACCGCGGTTTCGAGGTATTACCTCTCGTCAGTAAAGGAAAGATCCTACCCAGACAGCAAAGTGTCTGGGACTCGATTGAGCTCAACACGGTTTCGTTAGAAAAGTCTCCTCATTCTCTATTTAAAAATGTTATCGCTTTCAAGTTCATTGCAACAATTAAGATAAAAAATTGAAATCATGTGGTTACCGAAATTCGATAAAAGACACAGGTATTGATAATAAGAAAGTAATCAAAAACCATAGCAAAGTTCTTTTTAGATGGTATTTAAAAAAAACTGTAAATAAATAACGTTAGTTTAAAACGCCTTTTCTACTTATTTTGTATGTTACAACATAAGTTGCCAATATTTTAATTTAAGTTTAAAGTAAATTGATGGATGTAGCTGTTACTACGTGGTAGGAGATCATAATGAAAAGAGAAATGAAAATTTCTATGTTCTTTACCACTTTTAATTGTAACTAACGTTACTGCAGTTTCGTCCTATATGGACATTCTCAAACTAATACAATAGTTTACTGTAGTTTATTGTATTAGTTTGAGTTTATATGGACATTCTCAAACTAATACAATAGTTTATTGTAGTTTATTGTATTAGTTTGAGAATGTCCATATAGGACGAAACTGCGGTAATGTTAGTTACAATTAAAAGTGGTAAAAAACATAGAAATTTTCATTTCTCTTTTCATTAAGTTTAAAGTTCGTTAACTTCAACTCTGACAAATTGTTAGATTAACAGAAATGCATAAAATAACAATTTTACAAACGATTGGTTGCGGAGATAAAACTCGAACACAACAGGAAGTAGCTCGCCTATTTCATGGGAAATTTCCTAATTTACCGCCCATATGTCAAGAAACAATAAGCAAAATAGAGAAGCAGTTTCGCGATCTTGGTCATGGGGGGCAGATAAAAAAAGCAGCTGCCAATGCAATGATGTGATGCTTGAGTTTGAGCAAAACCCGCATACATCGAGTAAACAGGCATCTACTACATTTAATGTTAGCCATACATCGATAGTAAACATATTTAAAGAAAATAAAATGCATCCCAATAAAATGATATGTACTAAGGAGCTTATGGAAGACGATTTTGATAGAAGAACTTATTTTTGTGAGCTAATGATGTACTTGTTGGATAACACTATCATTCAATTAGAAGACGTTATGTTTTCTGACGAGTGTAGTTTGTCATTTAATGGTCATGCTAATCGGCAAAATTGCTGCTACTGGTCAACGAAAAATCCTCACTGGACGAGAGAAAAACACCTGCAATACCCTCAAAAGGTTAATGTTTGGGCAGGGATTGTAGGAAACCATATCATTGGTCCCTTTCTCATTGAGGGTAACTTGAATGGCGATAATTATTTGGCACTACTTCAAAATTATGTCATTTCAAGTTTAGCAAATTTATATCCTGATCTAGGAAACCCTCAAGTTCCAGTGAAACGATATGGTTTCAGCGAGATGGAACACCACCACATTACCAAGTTAATGTCTGGCAATACCTCGATACAACATTTTCCAATCGGTGGACAGAGATTTTATGATTGATTGAATGGCCAGCGCGATCACCTGATCTTTCATTATTAGATTTATTTTTATTGGGATATGTAAAGAGAAATGTGTACAAAACTAAACCTTCAGATTTGAATGACTTCAAAAAACGAATAACGCTTGCGATTAG
>NW_019292935.1:31061-44564 GCF_000500325.1 Leptinotarsa decemlineata | reverse complement strand
AATATAAACTGTGAAATATTCAGTGATGTGAGAGCAATACAGTACACGACCTATCAGTGAAACACGAACATTTAATATGAAATACATATCTCCTTCGCTGGCATCAAGTCTTTTATTTGACGAAATTATGTTTTTGGAAAAGTGCTCAAAATATTCAATGACCTGAAACACAACTGAAATTGGCCAAAAAGGATTCAGGTCTGGGCGATGTACTGGCAGTCTTTTATAGTTCCATGGCACCATCCTTTGTCGTGAATTTGTGTAAGTGAATGTATATCTGGTTCATATGAGCTATTGGGAAATCTTCTTCTCTGAATAGATGCATTCTCCTGACGGATTGAATTATAAGTAGTCTAATAAGCTGACGTTTCATCAGTTTTTCTCAAAAAATTTTTCAACGAAAATCCAATGTATACATTTCTCAACTCAAAGTTTCTCTACCACCTTGATAACCAATTACTTAGACGAATTCATCATGAACTGCTTTCAATGAAAAAATCTTATTTTCTATCGTTTCTGTCGATTTTCGTATTATTTCGGAATTTTCGTCTTCGTAAAAATGTATGTGTCTTTTATAATTCTTCTTCAATTAGTGTTTGACTTTATTCTGGATATGGACCTATTTCAGTTTTTGATACTTGATAAGTGAATGTTGAATACCTGACTGGAATTGATCTATTCAAAACACTGTGTCCTCACCGAAACAGAAATGCTGTTTCCCGACGCGCGAATCGATAAACAAGTTAGCACGTTCCAGGTGATTGAAGAAACTTTCCTGGGTGGGTTAACATAAATAAACGACGCGTGTTTATTGATTCCAATTTATTGCTTGAATGCATATTTTTCATGACGTTATTATAACGATATTCACCTCTCGCCCAAAAATTTGTTCCTCAAAACAAAAAACATGAATATTTTCAACATAATCTTCAAAATAATGTTCACCGGGAGAAATTTTATTATCGTCTCATTGGAAAAATAGACTTTGAGTGAACACCATTCTAATCATTTCGCGAATCTGTTCACTTGATATTTTTCACTTCAGCTGTGAACGACATAGCGTTTTTGAAAAATAGCCAACGATAATGTTTGAAATGGTGTCACCAACACTTGAAGTAAACCCTTCGCGTTATGCTACTATGTATTCAAACCCCAGTGGACAAATTGGAATGATTATGCCATTGCCTGTATTTCCAGTTCTTTATTTTCTAGTAATGAGTAATTTTTTCATTTACATTTGACAGTACAGTGACAATTCAAATATACTTCGATGAATTTTTTTCTTTACAGTACTGGATGTTCAAATTCAGGGATATCACTCAAGATCACTATGACCCAAGGAACAAAACATATTTGCAGACGAATTTTGCATCAATCAGTTCCATTATTCATTCCATTCCCACTCTGGTGACAACTGTATTGGTTTCAATGTTTGGACACAAACTTGACGTGAGATTCCGTTTGTTGAGCACCCTCTCCATTTTAACTGCGACTTTCATACTTTTTACAATATTTGTTGTCGTTGATACAGATTCATGTGAGTACTTTTGGCAATTTGATTTCTCTCAGAAAAATGTAAGGAATGATACAAACGGGAGTAGTGGCAAATAATATGAAAATTTTGTATTTCTAATTTCATTTTCGAAATTTCATTCAAATTTCAAATCACGTTTACTTGTATACACAAAATTTAAGAAAAAGAATTCGGAATGAATGATACCATGCTGTAATATTTTTCAATTGTTGAAATTCATTTGAAATGTTGCATATGTAAGATGTCACAACTGTATGTCAAATTTTTGCGTTCAATGATTTTTTGCAACTCTCGCAGTTTTTGTAACTGTTCCTTGAGGATTCCTGATGAAGACCTCTCCTTTTAGCAGATTATTTCGGTCTTGGCTCACTTTTTCATTTTCATTGACTCGCTTCCTTTTTTTTTGTCAGGTTCCCATTTTTTTTATCTGAAATATTTCAATATCACAATTCACTCCTTCTGCGATGTTCAGTAGTATTATACGTGCGGGCATTAATAAGCAATTGATTTCACGAATGACTTAGAAAAAACCAGACTATTTCATAATCATACATCAANTTCTACGATGCTGTTATTGGGGCTATATTAATAACAGTGCTGTGATTACTTGCATTAGGTATTCATGACTATAACTGAGGGCTCTTCTAAATTTATCAATAGCTGGTATTCAAACCAATGCAGAAAATTTTGTTGGTTCATTTCTCCGTGGTGATCACAATTCTTTGTTTTTGAACAAATATTTAGGTCTGCCCCACAAATAAACCCTGTACTGCATCCGGCATGAAGTACAATATATCTTGAAATAAAAAAAGCAGCTAGTGCTATCAAAGATCACATTTCGAATGGCACAAAAAAATTCATACAAATTTAACTTCCTTTCGTCAGTTATATGTTCAAGTCATTGTATTTCACTCATTTTCACTGCCCTGAAGAAGCTTCCCATTGAAAGCGAAAACTTGGCAAATAACGGAGGTAACGAAGGGAGTTTTATGATTTTTTTTTCAGAAATATTCAAAATCACAATTCAATCCTGAATGGTGAAACCAGCAAGTAGGGAATCAACAGATATTATGTTATCCATTGAATACATCTGTGCATTTTTTGTTTGTGAATGTTTGTGAATATAATGTCATTTTTACCCACAATAATTCTCATTTATCTCTAACAGGTAAATAACTGCTGATTCAATCCTTCAACATCAAATTACCAATTCAATATCAGCAAGATCCTTCTGCAGAACGAACGAGAAGCGAGAGAAATCGATTGGATATGATATTTCCGTATTGAACAGTTTCAATCCGAAATGTTGTCGATAGCTTAGCTTGATCTGCATAAACCTCATGTTATCACTTAACAAATGTCCCATAATGAAACCAGTACAAATATAACGAATAAATCAGTGAACGTTGACAATCGATTTTGTATTGGTATATTTTTCACCGTCATCAACAAATGCTAGAAGTAGTTGGTCATTGAAAAGTCTTGTCTGGAATAAAAGAAAACTTGATATTTCATTGATTTCAATATCGGTTCATTTAACTGTTTGATGGCATATTTAAATATTCAATTTTGTTATAGGGCAGATGGGTTTTTTCATTCTCACCATGGTGGTCACTATAGTGAATTCAAGTGAGTACTTTTCAATGTATCTTCATTTTAGGAAAAGAAAATATATCGTTTCTCGAAGTCTGCGGAAGTTGGGCTGCGGATACATTTCATTGTAATTATGTCCTTGAGAGTTCAATTTCTGAATGTCGATATTCTTTGCGGAATGAAAATATAAGTACTCAAGTTGAAATCGATTGGTTTGCAGTTACTTATAATGATTCCTTTGAGAATATGGGCCTATTAGCTCCGATATTGTGTCATTCAATTTTCTGAAATTTCCGATAATGAAACTTGAAATGCTCGATGATTTTCAATGAATAAAGTTTTTTTTTTCTAAGGACTCTATTTCTTCATTCATACATAATCAAATCTGTCTCAATCAGGAGTTTCTATTTTGAGTTTATTTTCATTACCTACAAATTATGATGATTTTTTTTAGTTGCAGGAATCCTTTTGGGAGTTACAAATTTCGCAATAATCGCAAAGTTTCCGACAGCTTACTTAAAATTCCACATGTATGGAAGTACAACAGCAGGAATTTTCAGCTCTATACTTCAGGTAATATGTTTGTCTGCCGGAGGAAATTCTACTCAAGTTGGTTTATTGTATTACCTTGTCGGTACATCGATATTGGTTGTGACTGTGATAACGGCTTATTCAACAAAATACCTTTCATTTTTCCAATTTTACATGGGTGATACTTCAGAAAGTACAAGAAAACCAATGCCATCTTTATCAGTATTGATGGAAGTTTCAAAGAGGATGTGGCCATTCCTTGTATCAATGATATGGGCGTTGCCTACATTTGCCTGGAGTTCTCCCACTATTTTGATATTGATAGTACCAGAAAATTACAAACGAGGCGATCCTTGGACAGGTGAGTCTAATTTATATTTCAATTCGCAACAGAGATTCACACAACAAGTTGAGTTGATCAAATGACTTAGAGATTACAGAACTCACTGAGAAAAATAAAAAATTATTTTATTGGAAATATAGGTTCTCCACGACCTTACAAATAATGGACCCAAATAAATCAATAAAGGTCAATGTAGAAAATATCCTAGATGGTGAGTGGCGATATGAAAAATAGACCCGGTGAAGTTATTGCATAGGAGATGAGCACGTGAGCAGATCAATGAACAGATAGATACTCCTTCGGGTTTGAATGTTCTGTGCTAAGGTTCGTGTAAACTGTAACGTCGTTTCTACATGCATCTAGGAAATTTCGAAGGATTACAATCATTTCCAGTAATAATTTGAGGAGTAGGACCTTGGACTGACATTATTATTTCTGAAAAAAATACATATATTTTTCAACGCGCCACTTTTTTGCGCGACTAATTGCAAACATGCAGCGCCGTACTTTCGCCGGCGACCTCTTGATGCACGCCGAATTGTGCGCGACATTTTGTCAAGGGACCACCCATGTAACAATTCCATAACAGTTTATATTTATTAAGGTTTCAAAAATGCTTCAATATATTCAATACATCAACATCGGATTTGAAGTAACCTTAAGATAAACTAAAATTTCTTGAAGACCACTTATTCTTGAACAAAGATTTTGATTGACTCTTTGAATTTAAATAAAAATGCTCTTTGCTCTGAATTTCCTATCGATCTTATACTGGTTTTATGTTACTCCCAACATAGGCCATTTTGAAACTAATATGGTATTATTAAGAATTGGATAGAAAAGTTGGTTTTAAAACAAACTGTTCTGGGAAAAATGGTTTTGATGCAGAGAAGTAAAAGTGATGAAACTGAGAGAAGCTCTTTTGAACCATGGCAAGAAAATCATAGTGCAATTGAAACCAGCGTTAGTTTTAAAGAAGGTCCTTTGACTTTATCTTTCAATCCGTTCGGTTATAAAAGCAATGCCAGAGGATTACAGGACGAAAACTACGGAAATTTACGCAATCAGGAGATTCAGAGAGTTTTAGATTTTCTGCATTTTCATTAAAGACCTTCATCCCAGTGAATACGCCTATGGGTACAGAAATGAAATTTTTAGAGGGAAATTACACTTGCTAGTGATTGGAAAGGGTGCTGAGGTGTCCTTTTCTGTAATTGAAATATAATTAGTGTAATACAATGTAACGGAATGACAGTAATTTGCAAAACTCACCTCGTTTTTTAATGAATTTTCGTCAAATGAAAAAGCACTACACGCTTCAATTATAAAACTGGCAAAATTTGTGAGGTTAGGATTCGATTCGAGCGCAAGACCACTTTGAATCAATAAGGTCACGATCTTGAATATATTAAAGCATATTGGTTTCAAAAGGAAACGTAAACACACTCTTGCGAGAGTGTTTCAAATATTGTGAACAATTAGTTTTAATCATGCCATGTTTTACTGCAATAACGACTCCACCTTCTTGGACATTTTCAATAGTAACCGAAAAGAATATTGTTATTCAAATAATTTCGTCTTGGATCTTCTTGAGAAACTGAAGTGTCGGAATATGCCATTGAATTGAAGAAATGCATTGAGATGATTAGATGCAAAATAAAATTTGATGATATTTTTTGATATTTTCAAATGAGAGAAAAATACATTGAATTAGTGGTGCTTGACTATGTTGAAATGTTTTATTATATTTCATCAGAGAAGAGCCATTCGTTGGTGAACTTTTCACCAGAATAGTTTGCTTTCGAATATTATTTCATGATATGTTTAGTATACGTATGCGCTTTAGAATGTTACCATTTCGCCCGCCATTATACAGACTTAAAGTTGTCGGGTGTTAGTGAACAAGATGAAACTCTAATGGAATTTTTCAATTATTTTTCAGTTAATTCAGTCCTCTGCAAATGAATTTCGAAAGGAAAACGTCAGATAATGAGTTTTAATTTATGGATTCAAGTCGCCTTGAAAAACTTCTAAGGAAAATAGAAATAAAATTCAATGGTTTTAATAAAGTTCAAAAATTTTGTCTTGAGGGCCTTTTAAGATGTGCCATTTTTGGCTAAAAGCTGTTTTGTGAAGGTCTCGAGACTATCTTGAAGATCACTTGATTTTATCAGAAATTTTATTGTGTAGTTTTGAAGCGACCTTGAAGATCGAAATGAGAGCGTTAATGTTACTTGGGCAACTATTTGTAACCTTATTTTGAGACATCAATTCATCAAGGTGAAGTTGCGAATCACAATTGATTCACGTATGTTGCTTGAATCCTTCTGGTCCTTTTGATATCGCATAATTTTCGATATCGTTGATGAATAATAAGAATGGCAGAGGGCTCCAAGGATAACCTTGAAATCGAACAGTTTTGATATGTCACGAATTGGTGTAACCGTCAAATCAAAATCTCTCACCAATTTCTTTCGGTAGATGTTGCTCACTATCGATATTATGTTCTTGATGTTTCACCTTCATAGAGTTTTTTTTCACAGCTATAGTGGTAGTACTAGTGGAAAGTTAATGTATGTGTAACTATTTGGTACAGTCCATTGTGAGATTTTGACTGAAGAGTTTATAGTAAGTGAGTGATTTCCCCACGACGGCGCCACCTATGTGATTCACATAGAACTCAATCCTCGAATTTCGAAGATGAGCGGGGCTTCCCAAGGTGTTCAGTTGCAAAGCTAAGCTTCGACATCAGCCCACGAGATTCGTCTTCTGTCTGTCACTACAGCTTGATATAGGTCTCATCAATGATTCTAGGCCCTCAAATTCAATCAGAAGATCACAACCGTGAGAGTTCATAGAACAATTTACTTCCTACTCTTGAAGAGTTTACTTCATTACTCCATCTCAGCTTTAAAAGTATAGCAATATTACATAAACGTATGGTATTTCCACTATATTCTACAAGATTGTTTTCCATAATGATATATTCACCGGAAAAATTCTGCATTCCAACCAGTACCAAATATGACAATAACCATAGAATATCCAGTTTACAGAAGCACAGTTCCAGGATTGATTACCTTCTCTTCGTGAATTGGTGAATAAGTCTTTGAGAAAATAGTGAAAATTCATGTAATCAATAAATAATAACTTAGAAAAACTAACTAATTGAATAATCATTACCTACCTAATCCTGAATGATCCCCATGTACAGAAACGAATTTGAATAATATATATACGTTTGGTCATCGGTCAGGTAAACAGCGCTATACACTTTTTGACCTCACAGAAAGAAGTGGTGGGGAACACCGTCAGGTGTTAGATATTTTGAACATAAGATACACTGACCGTCCCATAAAGTACCCAAGCCTCTGAAAAAACTATTCATTCAGAAATCCGGTCACGAAATGTGTATAGGTTTCAAATATGGTCAAACAAAGTTTAAGCCGGAACAGTTGAATATATTGTATTTTTATTTGACGTAAATTTTCAATTTAGCATAATATAACATAATGTTACACTACTGAATTTTCAAATTTCAATATGCCTTTGTTTCGCAGCCTAAGAACGCAAAATGGTTTATACTCTTCAGTCTGATGAAAACTTTCACATTGAATCCCCTTTTCTTATTCTGCAACGAGTCACCAAAACACCACCTACCAGTATTATTTCCACACGACTGGCAGTACATCACCATACTTGTTATCAATACAATTTTGTCTGGTTATGTGGGCACTATATCTTTTCTCAGTACACCCAAGTGAGTATATTCATAATCCATTTTTCTGTTTTCGATAGATAATTATGAAGTTTTCAAATCTCTGATTGAAAATTAATGAGATGACGATATTATGAAATGAAATACTTTCTGAAAATTCAGAAATTAAAATTAAATTCTTCTCAACCATTGAGTTATTTTTATTTTGATGTATTTTCAATAATTGATATCAGGGTTGATTGATATTTTCAAGATGTGTTACATGAACGTAACTGGTGTTCTGATATATCTCGAGATGTTTCTGCATGTTGTTCATTGCGTAAGTTATTACGACTAGATTTCTGATGGGACAGTTCCACTATTATATTTCTGTCGTCTTTCAGTTAGCTTCAAAGTGAGAAATATGATATAAGCTATAAACATCATATAAAATCATCCTTAGACGTTTCAAAACAACAGTAAATCCAATTGTGGTTTATTTTTTTGTACTATTTCTTCACATATGAAATTATCAAAAATCAGTCAACAGAAAACTCGATTTCGAAATTGTTCATCGTACTGATCTATTTTTGCATACACAGTTTGTAGAATATCCTCGTCTGATGATTGATTTTTTGTTTCAGTTTCGCCAAAGACAAAACTGAAGAGGCTTTCATTCTGCTGCAAGCAGTTGCAATGGTGTTGGGAAGTGCCTTTTCCCCGCTGAGTGCAGTGTGGGTCAATAATGTTCTCTAATATATTTATATGAAAACAAAAAGTATTGTATTTTTTATACACTTTTGTGCATATATCTATATAAAAAAAATGTATAATTTTTTCTTTCATTCACAGAATTTCACATATTATCCAATTCTATTCATATAATGACAGAAACATCAAAGAAATTATGATATAAGTGAAATAATGAGATTATTGAATATACACACTAATATAGAGGGTGGGGTACCCGATTTTTTCTTGAATTCCTGCATCTCATTATATGTACATTGATTGAGGCTGTTGAAAGAAATTATTTTGAAATCTATAGGATGGCTGAAGAAAGTGTGACATATCGAAGTTGTGCTTTTGTTTATAGAACACCCTTCATTTCGTTACACTTTCAAATAAGTCAGTGAAAAACAGTATGATTTCATATAAGGTACTATGTACCTAACTAAAACCGTTCTCGGGTTATTAATTTCAAAACTTTCCAATCAGAATCATTCGCGACTGTTTTGACGTTAGAAGCTGACTTATTCAATTGCATGAAAACTGTTCCAAATGAGACTCCTTCTATAAGTGGCAATCTTTCTCCTCCAGTTATACTGCCAACTGTTTGTCGTTCAAGTAACTCAATACCTATTTCTAGTTGGAATGTTGAATTCAATGGAGATCGTGAAACCTTGTATGAGTTTTTAAAACGAACCACTGAATATGCGCATTCACGCAAGTTATCAGAAGTAGACCTGTTTGAATCGGCAGTTGAACTCTTCGAAGGGGACACTTTCATATGGTTTCGAAGTATCAAACCATCTGTTTATAATTGGGACTCACTTGTTTCTCTTCTCAAAAGAAATTTTCTTCATGCTGACGCGGATGAAAATATTTGGGACCAGGTAAAGAAGCGAAAACAAAAAGAAAATTAATCCGTTTCTATTTATATTTCACATCTTGAAGTTTTGTTTGATAGACTTTCTTGACCTCCTGCCGAGATAACCAAAGTTAAACAGATGCGACAAAATATTTTGCCTGAATACGTAAGCCAATTAGCTTTACAAGAAATATATACAGTTTCAAAATTTTCCGCCTATTGTAGAAAGTTAGATTTTGCCTGGCAGATTTCGACGTTCAAATTTTTTCTTATGGATGATCCTCAAAAATTTCACTTGAATCACTACTTTGTGTTCTATATACAAAGCCAGGCACAGAAAATACATTTTCAAAACTGCATCCTTCACAAATATAATAGGTATCGGTTTAAGCCATTCTATCACCTTTTACATTCTTTTTTTCAGACATATACCCAGAGCCCACCAGTGTGACATTACTGAAAGCAGATTTTTTTCCAGTACCTAACTTTTCACTCTACGTTACACTATACTATGAAAATAAATGGTATGACTGAACGGAAGAACAAGAGTTCCAGTTGATGTCAATTCATAAATTGATCGTAACATGAATTTAAATAATCAAAATTAACAATATAGACTTTGAAACAGATGTCAGCATCCCGATTATGCTTTTTTGGAGTACTACAGTTGACTGTTCAGAAGTATCCTGCAATAATCCTGTAAGTATCCTGCAATAATTTACTAACAAATATGTTTGCCGACGACACAACTTTCTGTATAATACTTGAAGAGGGGACTGATCATTTACCTATTTATCAAGATATTATGACACATGATAAGATTTGGTTCACAGCCAATGATCTTTTTTTGAATGAGACCAAAACCCGTTGTGAAATCTTTAGTGTAAATGGTACAAATAGTTTGGTTGAAAATGAGCACATAAAATTTCTAGGTATAGTTTTAGATCCACAACTGAGGTGGACAGCCCATATAAACTGTTTATGTAACAAGCTGTCGCAAGTGATATTTGCACTAAGAAAAATACGACGTGTCACAAACATGGAAGCAACAGTATCTGCGTATTATGCATTGTTTCATAGTCACTTGATGTATGGAATACAGTGTTACGGTAATGCAGTATCTATACATATTACGAGAATTTTCACATTGCAGAAAGCGGCAATAAGATCTATTTTAAATGTACCATGTCACTCCCATATGCCGCCGATGAACAGCTGCCGGAGCTACTTTGCCATGTTTTTTTCTTTGGTAAAAGGACAAAACGGGGAAAAGGAGTAACACTGACGCCTCAACGTGCAGGGCTTTGATTGCTTTCGATTCTTTTTTACTGTATTGTTCATTATCAATTTTTTTATGTATGAATTCATGAAATGAGAGTTAGATAGAAACAGTGAAATAATTGAAAATCTATGACCCAGAGTTATATTCAGTATTAGAGTAGTAATTGGTGAATATAATAGAATTATTATGTTTTGAAATCCTTCACAAATCTCAGTTAAAGAGAAACACCAATTTTGGTTATCGCCTTCTTGTTTTTGTTTGAAACTCGTCGTATGTTTTATGTTGCACTTCATAAAAAAGAGGTGTTCATTGTTGATGTTTTTGTGGAAGTATTTGATATTGGAATGTACTGTTTTATTCCGTATTGGATTTGAAGAATAGACAGTCACGTTTTTTAATATATTCATGCACACATTTTTTTAATAAGTCCAAGGTTTTAAATTTTGTTTCGCTGATATTGAGGACACATAATTTTTTTTAGAAACTGAATTTGATTTCACAGTGATCAAATTGATTGATATTGCCAACTCAAACATTGTCTTATTTTTATTTGGATTGAAAAATTCAATACTTTCTGGATTTGTACAGGGTAAGACATAAAGTTGCTCAAAATGAATCGCGAAAAATTCCAGGTGAATCATTTAGTTGATTATGAACTAGAGTATGAGCTCGCTATACGTAAAGTTATTACGACACGTAACGTTTCCGACAAACGTAAAATGTTGAAAAGACTTTTGGATAGAGAACAATTGATTCCAGATAGTACAGTTGTTTTAGAATCATATGCCTTTGATTTTAATAAAGAGCAAGATGATATTAATAAGACTTNAGAGTTTAATCTCAAAGTAAATTTCAGAGATGATACGTGGTGTGTTCAGTCAAATCTTGTTTCTGTAGATGTAGTAGGTAACTTATATATTTCTAGAATTCTACAGCTAATGTCATAGGAAGATCTAGTACCTATTGAATGTTCTCAAGCATAAGCTGTTATAGCATCATGTCAACAAATAAGTAGCAAAGATAGGTTAGGACGTACGAATGAAATAACATAAGGCCTTCGAAAGAGGCCTTATGTCTTATCCCCATATATGCAAAATATTTTGAATAGTGAGTTAGACAAGATGTTGAAATTTGGAGTAATAGAACCATCAAATAGTCCATATTGTTCCTCTGTACTTTTAGTTAAAAAGAAGAATGGTGAATATCGATTTTGCTCCGACGGGCGTCCACTTAATTCAATTACCAAGCATGATAGTTATCCACTTCCTAATATAGAGAGAATTCTAGCTTCACTTAGAGATGCAAAGTACATATCATCAATAGATTTGAGAAAAGCATTTTGGCAGGTTCCGCTAAGCCCAGAATCAAGAGAAAAAACTGCTTTTAGTGTAATAGGTCGGGGTCAATTTCAATTTGTTACTATGCCATTCGGACTTTCCAATGCTGCGCAGACTCAACAGAGACTTGTAGACGCCATCTTCGGACCTAAGTATGAACCAAAGATTTTTTCTTACATTGATGATATTATAGTTACTGGATCAACTTTTGAGGAACATATCAATCTATTGAATGAAGTAAGGGAAAAACTGTTAGAAGCCAATTTAACTATCAATCTTGAAAAGTGTGAGTTTTTCAAAACATCACTTAAATTCTTAGGTTTTATCGTAGGTTCAAATTCTATTCGCACTGATCCTGAAAAGATCAGTAGCATGATCAATTATCCTCGCCCTAAAACTACTACAGAAGTCAAAAGATTCGTTGGATTGTGTTCATGGTACAGACGTTTCATTCAAAACTTTTCATCTGTTTTATCTCCTATAAATGACCTTCTGAAAGGAAAAAAGAAAAATCAGTCTATAGTTTGGAATGATGCAGCTGAAGGTTCCTTCATTAAAATTAAACAACTTTTAGTATCATCGCCAATTTTATCTCAACCGGATTTCACAAAAAGATTTACTGTGCAGAGCGATGCTTCTAATACCGGTTTAGGTGGAGTTCTAACTCAAGTTATTGATGGGGATGAACGTGTTATAGCATATGCTAGTCGTAGTTTGTCTAGGACAGAACGTAATTACTATTTAAAAGAATCGCAGTAATCAATCCACTCCCATATGCCGCCGATGAACAGCTGCCGGAGCTACTTTGCCATGTTTTTTTCTTTGGTAAAAGGACAAAACGGGGAAAAGGAGTAACACTGTACACTATCACAGACAGCGGTGATGTCAGTAGATCTTGCGTTTCATCAACGTATACATGTGTCTGGCGATCGTTTAATGAAACAGTGGACTCAAATTCATTCACCACATTTTCGGTAGGACGATTATGGCGACCGTGAAATAGGCGAAGTGCGCGGTACGTTGCCCGAACAGAACACCCTACATATATCATTATTTTTACGTGTTCTTGCACCCTATATCCGCCCATGGTGATTTGGCAAAACTGACTGAATAAATGACAACTAATTTGAGACATGTAGCTTCAATAAGAAGTCTCTGTTCAAAAACCCTGTATAAACATAGAGCAATTCATGAATGAACTGAAATAATCACTGGAAGTTGCCACACTATCCAACTTGGGCGTGATAAAATAAGAAAATATTCAATCGCATTAGGGAATTAAATTAACTTAGAAATATGTCACACAAAATGATGTTAATTAAAAATTGCAAATTTTTAAAATATGCTAAAAAAATGTCAACTTAGAGATTTATTATATTGACAAACAAAATTTACAATAATTAGGCAAAGAGCAATAGGTAAAAGAGAATGTTTCACATTTCACAATTCAATTTATCATTTCAAATTGAGGTGAAAGTAACCAGGTTCAACTCAATGCCACAAAAACCCAGGAATCGGTTTTCTCCAAGGAGATGAATGTCTCCAAACCGGATATAATAATGTCAGGTCAGACAATTCCGCTTTCTGCTTCGATA
>NW_019292935.1:11521-30325 GCF_000500325.1 Leptinotarsa decemlineata | reverse complement strand
AATTGCGCTATGGACAGAACGTAATTAGTCGACTTTTGAAAAAGAATCGATCGCTTTGATTTTTTGTATTGATAAATTCAGGCCCTATATAGAATGCGTGAGATTCACAGCCATAGTTGATCAGTTTTCCTTGTTATGATTGAATGATCTGAAAAACCCTTCAGGTAAATTGCAACAGTGGGCGATAAGGTTCCGACCCGACAACATTCTTTTGACCTAATTCATAGGAAAGGTTCTAATAATGTGGTACTGATGCTTTATCTCGAATCATCCCTGAAAATTCAAATTCAGACAATTCAAATTTAGCTATCTTTGATCTCGATTCAGATAAAATAGATCCGTCGTTCAGTAATTAAAAAAAAAAAATATTGACCATCCAGAGAGCTTTCCACAGTGAAAGGTTGATGATAATTTCGTCTTAAATTATACTCCTTCTAGACTACCCTTGGAATCGAACATTTCGGAATGGAAATATTTGGTGGCAAAACCACAAAGGTTAGACTTAATTAAGTCAAATCATGATCTGCCACTGTGTGCGCATTTAGGGTTTTATAAAACTGTACAAAGAATTCAAGAACGCTACTATTGGCCAAAAATGAGGCACGATATTTTGAAATACGTTAGGTCGTGTAGAGTTTGTGGTGCTCAAAAGGCAGATAACTCAGGCCGTATGGGATTCATGGGAAAAAAAAGATAGCCAACTGGCCTTTCCAGATAATTAGGATGGATTTAGTCGGTCCCCTTCTACCTTCTAGGAAGCAGAATAAATGGATTTCAGAAATTTCAGATTGGTTCTCAAAATTTAACCTTGTTTATCCATTGAAGAGTGCCAAAACACATTTATAGAGAGAATTGTAGAAAATGAAGTATTTTTGAATTAACACATTATTTGCGATAACGGAGCGCAGTTTATGGATAGAAATTTCAAAAAATTATGTGTAAAATATGAGGTCAAAAAAATGTGGCATAATGCAGTTTATTCGCTACAATGTAATTTCGTTGAAAGAAACAATCGTACGATTGAAACGGCGTTACGTAGCTATGTTGACGAGCACCGTGATTGGGATTTGGAAATAAACAAGATTTGTCAAGCTATCAATACTGCTAGGCATGAAATCACAGGATATAATAATAATAATAATATTCTTTATTCAGTAGAACACAGGATTACAAAAAAAAAGAAACCTGTCAAATACGCTACAACATTTCCTATGCAAACTGAAAAGGCGGAGTTCATCTTGAGCACCTGGAGTGCACAAAGATGGTCTTCCACTTAACCTTCGGACAAATAGATGAAAAAAACAAAAGATCGCAGAAAACTAATGAAAATTGAGTGAAACTATAGATATATGTGCTGATTCAAATAACCGCTTTCTAGATATTAGAGGATTTCATAAATTCAAACAAATTTTTTCGAAAGAAGGAGAGTTTCATATTCTTGAAATCATTTGGAATAGCATTGTAAGTGGTCGATACATTATAGGAGAAACTTTTCTCAAACAATGATGATTTATGGATTGGTGGTATTATAGTATCTTTCGATCTTATATTTCTTTTATTAATATTTCAATTTCATTTTCAATTGTTTGGTTATTGCTTGTATGTTATTTCTTTGTAATTTCAGTTTTTTTGTTCAATGAAATTGTTATCTTCGGTTAATCTCATTAATTTTTATAATTTTTCAGGGTTTTTCAAATCAATTAATATTATATTAGACAATGGAAGTCCGAACCATTGTCAACCACCTTCAAACAAATACTAAGCTTTGTCTAATTTTTTTCCATAAAACTGAACTGGACATAACACATTAATAATCAAAGTCGATTTTGGGAAAGAACCATATAAAACTTGTTGAGGATTGTTCCTATCAGCCACATGCGAATAACTAACACAAGTACCTAAAATGTTAATAACATAATATTTATCAGAATGTATTGTAACGAATTGAAGAATTAACTGTCTTGAACAAATTTATTTTTAACAATATATCACTATCACAACAATACACTTTCACAAATAATTTATATACACCACCTAGCAACTAACGCTTAATTTATATTCACTGTTATAATTCTTTGTTAACTGTTCGATTCGCTTTCTGAATACAGACTCTCCTCGGAACGGGAAGCGGCCTTTTTTATATCAGCCAAGAACGTTCTAGATCTCTCTAGGAGTTTCGGCACTCATCTATGCCTTTCGCGGTGGTTCTTCGAGTGCATAGCTGACCGAATTTCTTGTTGAATACCACAGCGATATCCTTGGACATTTGGAGATACTCTGCCACGCAGTGAGCTAGTGCGTAATCAACTGGAACCTTGAAAAGGTCTCGTGGCTCTTCTCGAGTTACCCCATGTACGACCTTCTGTACGTTCGAGTATAAGGACATGAATAACTGGAACTTCATTTCATCCTTTGGGGGTCTGAGGGGTCGTGATTTCCTGCATAAGTAGCCAATATATTGAAATGGATGACCCTAGGCTTTCCTCGAGGTACTTATGGATTCTGTAGACGGGGTCATTAATTTTTTTCATGATTTTCGCGGACCCTCCCACGAGTTTCGCAACTTCGGTGATAAACCACGGCGACGCTTAGGATTATACAGCCAAACTAGGTCACCGATTTTGAATCCTCTAGCATTTACCTTGATGTCATAGGCTTTCTTCATCCTATCTCTGGCACTCCGGATGTTCAGACGGACTCGTTCATGGATGTCGTCCATTCTCTGCCGAAGCTTGCTGACATAGTCTTCTCCCGTAGTGTTTTGTTCTGGCGGCATCCCAAATTTCAGGTCGCAAGGAAGCCGCAGCTCTCCGCCCATTATAATACTGGCAGGGGGGGTTGACTCGTGCACTACCAAACGATAAGCCAGCAGAAACAGGTGGAGGTATTGGTCCGGTCCCAGTCTCTCTGATGGTCGGAGACTACCTTGGACTAGTGGGGGTTTATGGTCTTATTCATCCGTTCCACCATTCCATCGGACTGTGGATGTGAGGCTGTGGTTCTGGTCTTTCGAATGTCCAACAGTTTACATATTTCTTGGAACAGGTTGGACTCAAAATTCCTGCCCTGGTCCGAATGCAGCTCCAATGGGACACCGAATCAACAAATCCATTTCTTTACCAGGACGTCAGCGATGGTATAGGATTCCTGGTTGGGCAGGGCATAGGCTTCTGCACACTTCCTGAAGTAGTCCATGGCTACTAGGATGTATTTGTTCCCATGATCGGACTCTGGGAACGCGCCGGCGATATCGATGGCGATTCTCTCAAATGGACTAGCCACGTTATACTGGCGCATTGGAGCTTTCAGTCGTATCCGAAGTCCGTTACTGGCAGCGCATACAGCACACTTTCTGTACCAGTCCTTGACGTCGGCTTAACAATTAACCTAGTAAAACCGTTGTCTTAATTTCTGGAGGGTCTTCGTTACCCCAAGATGTCCTCCAATGACTCCATCGTGGATTTCTTTGAGCACCTCCCGTCGTCTGCTACTGGGTACCACTGTCTGGAGCCTTTCTTCTCCACTTTCTTCAGACTCCAACACTCGCTTCAGAACCCCGTTTCTATGGTGAGAGACTTCCATTAGGCCCAATAGAACGTAACAGCTGGCAAATAACCTGATACCTCTTGCCACGATGGTCTTTGATTATGTTTCGTCCATTCGACGACTAAACCAAAGTCTGGATCTTTTTCTTGGTCTTCCCTGATCATATTGTCCTCCCAGTTGACGTCTACAGCTGTAGTTCTACAAATAGCTGCTTCCTTTCCTTCTGCTCGTCATAATTGTGAGCAGTCATCGGGGCATGGTCTCCTTGACAGGAGAGAGAGAAAAACGCATCTGCGTTTTTATGACTATTCCCAGCTCGATGTTCCATTTCGAAGTCGAATTCTTGAAGTCTCTCAATCCAGCGTGCTACTTGGCCCTCGGGATTTTTGAACTGCAGAAGCCATTTGAGAGCTGCATGATCCGTTCTCAACAGAAATCTTCTTCCATACATGTATTGGTAGAAATGTTCTACACCTTTGACAACGGCCAACAGCTCTCGCCTAGTGACACAATAATTGCGCTATGGTTTACTGGGAATTTTGCTGAAGTAGCCAATAACTTTCTCCTGTCTATCATGAATCTGAAAAAGGACTACTCCAAGTCCCAAGTTGCTGGCGTCCGTATCTGAAATTGAATTTCCGTCAGGTAGGGGATAGCTCAAAACAGGAGCGTTGATCAAAGCTCTTTTCAACTTCTTAAACGAGTCTTGGCCTTCCTCAGACCACTGAAACTGGATCTGCCCTTCTGTGAGTCGGAATAATGGTTTGGCGATGTTGGCAAACCCCTGCACGTTCCTGCGGTAGTAGGTGCAAAAACCAAGGAAGCTCTGAAGCTGATGTATGTCTTTCGGAATGGGCCAATCCTTAACTGCTTTGATCTTTTGTTCGTCTACCGCCACTTCTTCCCCAGAGACAACGTGGCCAAGGTAACGGACTTCTTTCTGCAACAGATGGCATTTCTTGGGACTGAGTTTCAATCTAGAACTCCTCAGAGGCATGAATACCTCCTCCAGATCTTTCGAATGATCGTCGAACGATTTTCCGACCACGAGTATATCGTCGAGATACACTAGACACGTCTTCCATGAGAGACCCTTGAGAACCGTCTCTATCAATCTCGCTAAAGTCGCTGGAGCATTACAAAGCACAAATGGCATAACCGTGAACTGCCACAATCCTGAGCCGATGGTAAGAGCAGTCTTTTCTCGATCTTCTGGGGCCAATTCAACTTGCCAATATCCACTCTTCAAACCCAAAGTCAAGAAAATCGTGGAGCCGGCTAGCGTGTCTAGGGTGTCATCGATTCTTGGAAGAGGGTAGCTGTCTTTCTTCGTCACGTTATTTACCTGGCGATAATCTACGCAGAATCTTGTCGAGCCGTCCTTTCTCTTCACTAATACGACTGGGAAAGACCACGGGCTGTCAGAAGGTTCGATCACTCCTTCTTCTTCCATGTCGCTGACTATCTGGTTTGCCTCTTCTTTCTTGGCCGGAAGGAATCTTCTACCTGATTGTCGGATTGGTCGGGCATTCCAAGTGTTGGAATGCCCGTGTATCTTGGGCTCGAACATTACCACCTTGCCGCTGCTCGCACTTCCATCCAAGCGAGCCTCCAGGGTGGATTCAGCCCTTTCAGGTACGCACACGTTTTCAGCCAACAGGAACTTGATCATCTCTTCGCTTCTTCTATGAAGCACCAGCTCTTCTCCGCCAACACGTAGGACGCCGACTTGAAAATTCAGCTCGACACCTCTGGTATTCATCGTCGTCCTCTTTGTTCGCCAGCAATGAACGATGTTTTAATTTAGTGCTGCCCAACATGAATTCAATTGTTAGTTCTGCAAGTACAGAGGCTGGCTCCCCTGTTGCGGTGTGTAGCTTCCAGCTTGACGGTTCAATTCTTGCCGGTGTTTTGGCAAAGGTTGGCCCTAGAATGGTTCTCATCGCACCTGTATCCAACAGCATGGTGCAAGGATCGTTGTTGATGTTGACCTTTGTCTTGTTGTTGGAGAACGGCACCATATGCCTTTTTTACGGAGGCTTGCTGGGTACAGGCCGATGATTGCCCTTTCTCATCGACCCCCTCTAGTTTTCCTGATTTGGTGTTTGTTCTTTGAATGCTTGGACATTTTCTACGCACATGCCCAATTTTCACACGGTTCCAGCATGTTTTATCTGTTACATTTGGAAAGTGAGTTTCAGTTTGGTGAAAATCGTATTGAAAATTATACGAAATATAAGCGCATATATACAGAGTGAATCAATATTTGAAATACGTCGTTTGGAACACCTCATAACCATTCTCTCTCGAAATTCTGCAGAAATAATGCTGAGTCGTATTGTGAAGTTAACGTTCGGAATTGGGGAAAGTGAAGTATTCAACAGTTTTGTGTGCGATCGTTTTGCGTGCATTTTCGACCGGTTTACGTACGTTTACGTGTAATGAATCTGAAGCCGGCCCTGACCGATATCTCAGTCAGTAAACACATGACTCATTCAGAAGATGAACTTACGAAAAACTTGAAGAGTTTGGAAGACAAGCTTCTGAAGAATTCGAAAAGTTTGGAAGATAAATTTCTAGATAACTCGAATAACTTGAAGGAAGAACTCCTAGAGAATGCAGAAGACTTGAAAAAATAGCTTTGTATTGTGGCGAGCCTACTCAAAGAGAGGATAGGAACCATCGAGATAAATAAATAAAATCAGGAAGGAAATGAACCCAGAAGTAGAAGAGATCAAAAGCGGAGTTCAGGCAGAAATCAGCGAGATAAAGGAAACAATTGGCAAGTTGCGAAACCAAATCGTTAATTCTGCCCACCCCACAGAAACAGTTTCCGAAAACTCCATTCCGGAACTGAAAGAGTTCAAAGCCAGTTCTGAACCAGGAAAGCTCTCCATAATGTCGCTCCAGTTCGACGGAAAAACTCCATGGGCAAATTACCGCCGACAATTTGAAGCTGCGGCCAGAGCGAATGGATGGAATGCAGGAGAGAAGGCGGTAGCATTAATATTGGCGTTGCGTGGAGAGGCAACGAATATTTTGCAAACCCTCACGGCCCAAGAACAGAAAGACTATGATCAACTAATAAAACAGCATGAGCTACAGTATGGACAGGCACACCTAGAGCACGTTTACCATTCACAGATGAAGAACCGCTGCCAGAAATCGGGAGAATCCCTACAGGAGTTCGAAGCCGACATTGTTCGATTGGTTCGTCTGGCATAACCTGCTACACCGGAAAATGTGACGGAACGGTTAGCAGTTCAGCCATTCTTGGATGGACTTCGCGACCAATAAACGAGGCAGGCCTTGACACAAGCTCATCCTAAATATCTCGTGGATGCACTGGCAAGCGCTCTGGAGTTCGGGGCTGCAAAACAATCCTGCAAGAGTCAGAGCAAAGTTTGAGCTATCGAGGAAGATAGACAAGTTCCTGCTGATATTGAGGTCACCATTAGAAAAGTGATGAAAGGAGTGTTGCCTGAGAGGAAAGGGGCAATCGTCGGCCTGTACCCAGCAAGCCCCCTCAAAAAACGCATATGTTGCCGTTCTCCAACGACAAGACAAATGTGTTTTCGTAGACGTCCTCATCATCAACGTGCCTTGCACCATGCTGCTAGATACAGGTGCGATGAGAACCATTCTTGGGCCAACCTTTGCCAAAATACCGGCAAGATTTGAACCGTCAAGCTGAATGCTATGCACTGCAACAGGAGATCCAGCCAATGTACTTGGAGAACTACCAATTGAATTGGTGTTGGGCAGCACAAAATTGAAACATCGAGCATTGGTGGCGGACATCGAGGACGATGCGATCATTGGAATGGAGGTAATGAATTCCAGAGATTTCAAGCTGAATTTTCAAGACGGCGTCCTACGAGTCGGCGGAGAAGAGCTGGTGCTTCATGGAAGAAGCGAAGAGATGATTAGGGTCCTGTTGACTGAAGACGTGTGCGTACCTGGAAGGGCTGAAACCATCCTGAAGGCTCGCTTGGACGGAAGTGCGAGCAGCGGCAAGATGGTAATGTTCGAGCCCAAGGTACACGATGAGAAAATTGGACGAGGAATCGCTCTGGGAAAGACGCTGTTGCGTGTTGATAAAGTTGTGCCAATCAAGGTCATGAATGTCAACTACTTTCCCGTGACCTTGAAGAAAGAAATGATGCTGGGGCACTGTTCGTCCATTTCCTCGGTGATACGGAGTGAACGCAGTTTGATTAACCAAGCCACTAACTTGTCTAAAGAGTTGGAGAAGTTAATTGACATTTCCTCCAAGGACATACCACCAACCCACTGATCGAAACTGAGAGAATTAGTCAAGAAGTACCAGGAAATTTTCGACATTGGAGAAGAAAAAGGCGGCGAATGTGTTTCAGCATAGAATCGATACTGGGAGTGCCCGACAGTAGTTGTTTACAGCTGATTCTCGGCCTCCCCCCACCACTATGACGTATTAATTGCTTTTTTTATTGGTTGTTGTTTGGTGAAGTTTTTTTGTTGTGCAGTGAAGTCAAGGCGTTGTGACCTTTGCGGTAGACGAACAAAAGATCGAAGCAGTTAAGGATTGGCCCATTCCAAAAGACATACATCAGCTTCGTAGCTTCCTCGATTCATGCACCTACTACCGCAGATATGTACTGGGGTTTGCCAACATCGCCAAACCATTGACCCGACTCACAAAAGGGTAGATCCAGTTCCAGTGATCTGAGGAATGCCAAGACTCTTCAAGAAGTTGAAAAGAGCTTTGATCAACGCTTCTGTTTTGAGCTATCCCCCACCTGACGGAAAATTAATTTCAGATACAGACGCCAGCAAAGTGGGACTTGGAGCAGTCCTGTCTCAAATCCAGGATGGACAGGAGAAAGTTATTGGCTACTTCAGCAAAACGCTCAGTAAACCATAGCGCAATTATTGTGTCACCAGGCGAGAACTGTTGGCCGTACTCAAAAGTGTAGAGCATTTACACAAATACGTGTATGGAAGATGATTTCTGTTGAGAACGGATCATGCAGCTCTCAAATGGCTTCCGCAGTTCGAAAATCCCGAGGGCCAAGTAGCGCGCTGGATTGAGAAATTACAAAAATTTGACTTCGAAATAGAACATCGAGCTGGGATTAGCCATGAAAACGCAGATGCCCTGTCACGGAGACCATGCCCCGATGACTGCTCACATTGCCGACGAGCAGAAGAGAAGGAAGCAGCCATTTGTAGGACTAGAGCTGTAGACGACAACTGGAAGGACAATAAGATCAAGAAAGACCAAGAAGAAGACTCAGATCTTGGTTTAGTCATCGGATGGAAGAAAAGTAGCCGAAGATCATCGTGACAGGAGATAGCAGGTTATTCACCAACGGTTAAGTCCTACTGGGCACAATGGGTGTTGGAGTCTGAAGACGGTGAAGAAGAAAGGCACCAAACAGTGGTACCCAAGAACAGACGACGAGAGGTGCTCAGAGAAATCCATGATGGAGTCACTGGAGGAAATCTGGGAGTAACGAAGACCCTCCAGAAAATGAAAAAAAAAATTTACTGGGTTAATTGTCATACCGACGTCAAGGACTGGTGCAGAAAGAGTGTTGTATGCGCTGCCAGTAACAGACCTAGGAAACGACCAAAAGCTTTAATGCGTCAGTATAACGTGGGTAGTCTTTTTGAGATAATCGCCATCTACATCGCCGGGCCGTTCCCAGACTCCGACCATGGAAGCGAATACATCCTGGTAGCCATGGACTACTTCAGCAAGTGGGCAGAAGCCTATGACCTGCCCAACCAGGAAATCTTTACCGTCACTGACGTCCTGGTAAAGAAATGGTTATGTCGATTCGGTGTTCCATTGGAGCTGCATTCGCATCAGGGCAGAAATTTTGAGTCCAACCTGTTCCAAGAAATATGTAAACTATTGGATATTCGTAAGACCAGAACCACAACCTTACATCCACAGTCCGATGGAATGGTGGAACGAATGAATAAGACCATAAACTGCCACTTTTCCAACGTAGTCTCTGACCATCAAAGAGACTAGGACCAATACCTCCACCTGTTTCTGCTGGCTTATCGTTCAGCAGTGCATGAGTCGACCGGCCAAACCCGTGCCACTATTATTGTGGAACGAGAGCTGCGGTCCAGTATAATGTATTTTGAAACGCCCAATAATCATATTTTAAACCGACATGTTTTTTTTCTTAAGTGACATATTTTGACGCACCATGGACACTTCAACGCCATTTGTTCTCAATGATGAATTTTGAGATACCTAGTACACACTGAGGTATCGCACTTTGTAAACTTACAGCCTCGTGGAACTGTTTTTTTTTCTCAAATGATGTATTTTGACGCACCTTGTACACTTCGAAGCCATGTTTGTTTTCAATGATGTATTTTGACCTTGTAACATTGAGGGATCGCACTTTGAAACAATACAGCCTCATTACTCTGTAATATTTTTTCTTAAATCTGATTCATCATTATTAATATAACACTTTCATGATTCCAATTCTCATCGAGTCATTCACGATTAATTTGAAAACCGGCAACGCTACATTGCCCCATAAACAACGATTTATTCAACAACTGACAACACCTGCTGCGTTAGGAACGTAAAAACTCCGATACTATCTCCATCTCTCTTTGCCTCGATTACGTCACACGCATCTCTCGCTCTTACATACACATACAGATCTTTACATGAAATATTAATTATTTCCCAAATCTAAGTATATTTTCCTATCTTCAACATGATGATGACGATTACAACTTTCCTAACATTCTACGGAAATAAAAAAAATAGCGAGCAGGTATATAAAATGAGTCATTTTCGGTCTCGACAAAACTTACCCTATAAATACGCAGTTACTTTCAATATATTACATTGGTGTAGAGGCTGAGGACAATGTCTACCACGCGGACGTCGTGGGTTCCAATCTCATAACTATAAACTTTTTTTAATCAGAATTACTTGACTGGCACGAGACAAGGGGGCCTGAGGGGCGGAGTCTCAAGGGGGCCTGAGCGGTGATGTGGAGTACTAAGGGGGGCGAGGGCAAGGGGGCCCACGCCCTTTGATCCTCTCCGATATTCATTCCATCCTGTGTCGATGACGTAGGGCAAGGGGGCCCACGCCCTTTGATCCTCTCCGATATTCATTCCATCCTGCGTCGATGACTTTTCCCCCACCCCCGTTTGAGCCAGAATCGGCCTTTTTCATTTACTCACAGAATTTTCGTGAAACTTCTCCTCCAAACTCTTCGAATTTTTCAGAAACTTCTCCTCCAGGCACTTCAAATTTTCCAGAAGCTTTTCCTCCAGACTCACCGAATTTTGTTGAAGTTCCTCTTTTAAACGAATTTTCTAGAAATTCATCTTCCAAGCTTCTCGCATTTTCCAGAAGTTTCTCTTCAAGGCTTGCCGAATTTTGTTGAAGTCCATCGAGTTTGCTCATTATTGAACTCAAATCACCTCCAGAAACTTCGAATAGATATGTTTCGGGATCTTCTCCTGATTCAATCAAGTTATCCCACAGTCTCTTCTGAAGCACTTTCCTTGAACACATTTTGTCTCTTAGTGTCTATTTTCCACAAAACGGAATAAGTCCACTTATTTTAATCGAGTCCGAAACACTTATTCATGTTCACAAGTCTATTTTTCGCGAGAAAGGTCTATCAGTTAATGTTTCCGTAGTCCGGTACTGTCCACGTCGCGAAACACAATGACTCAGCCTGTCTCTGCGCGAAAGTTTTATAGTCAATTTCACCGTAATACAAAGATTGTCCACCAAGCGCTCATAAATTTATTTTAAAAATTCACTTCTAATTACCAATTGTAACGAATTAAAGAATTAACTGTCTTGAACAAATTTATTTTTGAATTATTAATGTTTGTTATTCGTACTATTTTCTACCTTCCCGATCTTCCACTACACTTTCATTTTCTCGAAATTTTGCAATAGATGATCCAAGGTAGATGAGTACTCGAAGAAAATCTCTCAAAGAGTGAGTAGATTGAGGTTTAAACACTGTGATGAGTGATTGTAGGGAGTTGTATGATTTCCAACGATAAAAAAACTACACTTCGTTTCGGTGTGAAAATAGGACAACAAAATAAATCGAGTTCTAGCTCTCTATTTCAACGTTATTCAAAGAAATAGCCAGGCGTTACCGATATCGTTTATATCAAGTAAGGAGTCCCCTTAAGGTATCAATACCCAAAGTATTGTTTTTTTATCGGCAACGAACGCATTAGATCTCTCTAGGGGTTTCGGCACTCATCTATGCCTTTCGCGGTGGTTCGTCGAGTGCATTCCTTTCGCGGTGAGTCATTGTTCATTAGCTGGCTGAGATATCGGCCAGGGCCGGCTTCAGATTCATTACAGTATGTATGACTAGCTTTTGCCCGCGGCTTCGCTCGCGTTAAGAAGTATTATAATTAATTAGGTATAGTTTTTCGGCTTAACTTTTGTTCAGCGTGTGAAAAAAATTAGGGCCTACAAAACTTCCTTTTACACAATATTCTTAACTAATCTGTCATTTGGCGCTAAAACTAACAAGCTATTGGGTGAACTTACTCGTGAGCAAGCAACATAAAACTGTCCATGAGAGAAGCAATGTTCTCTCAAGTCAATACCCGCAAATTTGAGAGTTAGCCCCTGAGACTTGTTTATTGTCATGGCAAAGCAGACTTTGAGGGGAAACTGTAATCGTTTGAATTCGAATATCATTAGGTATTGATGGGATTCGTGGTATAAATACAGTTTCCCCTTCCGCACACCTAGTTAATATAGTGGCTTCCACTATATTGCTTTCACTTGCAGTCTCGTACCATTACAAAGTTTTGGTGGTTTTAAATTTCGCAACAACATAATTGGAGTGCCCACACGCAGAATGAGCTTATGACAAGGCAAACCTGGCGGTTCCTATTGATTTGAAAATTCTAAAGGGTTATTAGTAGCGTCATCTGTATCAACCACAGTATCAATCGAAGTATAGACATTTTCTTCGCCTTCAGACGACATGAGCAGAATATCGTTGATAGCTGCTGCGCGATCGTTCTTTGGAGTAAGTATGGCACGCTCACATAACCATTCAATAGGCTTGTCATGTATATGAATAATATATGGGTGAACTTTCGACAATTCTTGAGAAACTCGCTTTTGCCATTCCGTCGAATACATATAGCATCTCACTTCACCGAATAATTTCCCTTTTATTAACAAATCCATGACCTTTTTTACGTTTAATCGAAAGACACGCGAAATAATAACGTATCGATCATGAGATTTTTGTCCTGAAAGTGAGTGCTCATTGATGTCACTCCAGCGTGGGTTACATGTAAAAGTAATAAAAACGTCGGGACAATCGTAATGTCTAATATAGATCATGGCGTCTTGCGTTTTTTCGCTCATGTATCTTGGTCCACCAGTAAAAGATGATGGAAGTACTACCATTTGTCCCAGCTGATTTGCTTCAGTATCTGCGCGAAATTTGGCTTGATTGTTTTTTATGTAGTTAATTCTTTCAGTTTCTATTTTTACGTATGCATCTACCAAATATTGACTCAAAGGAGCGCGATATTCAACCAAAAAGTTATCTTCTCCTTCTCTGATCATTATTCTGTATGAATAAAAACTTAGAGCAGATACTGTTTTTTTCAAGGGCAACTTAGTTGTGGGATCGCATTGTGGTATGTTGATTGAATAAGCATCATCCCCCCAGTAAAACATCAACGGGTACTGCAGCGCGTCATAAGCTCGATATATCTCACTGATACGCTGAAGTGAGTTACTTGGGCTTTCGAGGATGATGTCTCTTCGGTCAAAATGCTGATTTACCAATACAACAGTCATTTCATTCGACGTTGGTGCATTAAATATGCCTCTGGGTTCTCTTTGTGGGTTTTTATCTGCATGTTTTACGACCTCGAATGACTCTGAAGGCGATATTTTATCAATGGCTATTTTTAGATCTTTTATGTATGGGTTGACCTCATGTAACATAAGCTGCAATTGTTTGATTGAATTTGGTCTCAAATCAGGAAATTCAGAACATCGAATATTAGTTTCTCTATCACCTTCACCGACGAAATAAATTTGCAGAAACTGTGCATCCTGCCCAGCTTCCGATGATATACTTCCCATTAAATGATAGACTTGTCATTGAACTTTAAAAGTTGGTGAATAACCGCCTTCTTTTATTTGTTTTCCACCAAAAGTCATTTGAAAACAGGCATCATATTCTCGGATATTATCTATGAAATGTACATGATTTGAGTGTAAATAATTAACCAGACTGTAAAGTGGTTCAGGCTCAAGTTGTACTTTACCGGCGCTACAACACATGCCAGGTGTATCATCTTTCCACTTCAAGGCGTTACATCACTGACACTTGTACGTCATAGAACCTAGGACTACACTGCTGTCAGTTCCATAAGCAATATCTGCGTCATACGCCAAACCCGAAAGCAACTTGCTTCTCCATACACGCTGAATTGTATTTTCTCTATACGGTGACTGAATCACTCTATACACATCGGTATTCCTGGCCTAATATAGTGCAGCAGATTGCCTATATTTTCCAGGGTTCGCAGCCTGGTAGATGGCGACAGCTTTCCTGCATTTTTCAGGGTGTGCAGCCTGGTAGTTGGCGACAGCTTGCCTCTGTTTATCAGGCTTTTTTCTTATATTCAGACACAGCTTCACGGTGGGATTCAGGTAGTGTCTGTCCATTTTTGTTTGTGCCTTTTTCATTTGATTTTTTCGTGTGTAATTAGTAAACCTTGCCCTACTTTTTTTTTCTTTTTTTCTATTAATGTCACAAACTCAGGTTGGGACAATGAACTTCTTATTGAATTTTCATCATAATTTATTGAAGATACGATAGGTGAATGTTCACGCTCTGAAACAGGTACCTCCTGACAACCCTTATCAACTTTACCTTGCGAAGGTGTATCAATTCCAAAATCATGTTCTTCTACAGCTACCTCCATACGACGCCGAGTAATTTTTTGTGCTGCTATGGAAAGACAGGCATCAAAATGCCTACTGGACAAATCTTTGCTGAATCGTAATCGCCTTACCGGATAGTCGTCAGATCCTGATTCCGTATATATGAGACCGTTTCTATAAACTTCAAACCTGAATGGNGCACAGTCACCAACAATAGGGATGACAGTACATTCTTCAACTCCTCCATTAACGTTCAGATTTTTTAAAGCCATTTTAAAAAAAGTCTAACCGACAAAACCTATACTTAATCCAAACGAAAACAAAACAACTGCCAAATACAAAGCAGAGTCTATAACCAAAACTACTAAACTGAAACAAAGCAAATGCAATTTGAAATATGCCAAGAAAGGAACAGCCAGAATCGTCAAATATAATCCGTTAGAAATATTTAGGTATAGTGTGTAATATTGGGTACTCATCATTGGGTGTATGTAACTCAGTGAAAACACAACAAACTGAACCAACGAACTAAAAATTATTTTGTTCGTATTAATTCATTCGTTCCATTAGGTTTCAGTTTTTTTGTTTCAAATAAAATTGTTATTTTTGTTTAATCTTTTTAATATTTTTTCAGGAATTTCAAATCAATTTATATTATATTAGACAATGGAAGTCCGAACTGATGAAATACACCACGAAACATTGTCAACCACCTTCAAACAAATAATATATCGTAATCTTCCACCAGGAACTATGTTCATTTTTAAAAATGGTTTACACTTGTTCCTAAAAATTCAGTTCAATAACTAATTCACTCAAACATAGTCGTTGAATCCAGAAAAAAATGTGACTAAACATATATAGTCGGTCGCGTTAATAAACATTTCGCATGATTTTTCTGTAATATTATTGTACAATATCCCGTTTGGAAATTAAGAGCGAGAATGCTTTGATTTCACCTGGAAACACATTATTTCATTTTCACACTTGAAATACCGGAGTTGAGTTTTGAGTAACCGGAAACTGACACTGTTCTTCACTACATGACGCACTGACTCGATGTATACCTCACGAAGTTCTGCACAAGACTGATTTTTATTCGATAACCATCTTCAGTTCAGACAGGTTGAAGACTAGCTCCCTTACCCTTGCGGCTGAATCTCCTCAGAAGGACAAATAGGTTCATGACTGAGGGGTGGTGGCGGTATGAAAGTCCTCAGACGTCAGTGCCTCCCTCACGATGTACCCCTACCCGGCAGAGGTGGGTTGGATGAAAAATTGTCATCCATTAACGGGTGACATAATGGCCTCATTCGAAAAACTATCGGGGCTTTCTATATCGGGAGGGGTCATTTACAGTATGATCAATAGCTTCCGTAACTAGCGGGTTTTCGTGGGGTTCTTCACAATCAAAAACTCGCCGATTTCTTGACTGAATATACTGCTTGATGGAAGGCAGCTGCAAATTTCTGCAGATGGCTTTATTCCACGAAGCATTCTCAATCATCTATATTAGCTTATTCTGTTATCTCCCCAGAATGGAGGTGTTAGACCGAGCCGCTTTTCCCCAGACGCCTGAAGCATACATGATGACAGGCTTGAACATCGTGTTGTAGATTGTGAGTTTATTTTTCAGGCTCAGTTTAGATCGTCTGTTGAGCCTTCACGGATGTGATGTGCGGGTTGCAGGTGAGCATACGGTCTATCAGAAGACCAAGGTACTCAACCCGCGCTTGCCAGTCCATCTCCCTTCCAGAGATCCTCACTGTTCTGGCCGGAGAAGATATCATTCTTCCAATGGTTCACTCGGATCTTCCATTCGAGGTACCAGCGCTCGAGATCGTCCAATGCAGGTTGCATGTAGATGATCCCGAGCTCCCGACCCATGGAAGATGAGAGGAGAGCCGTGTCATCGAAGTAGGGAGATATCTTCACGTGCGCGGACGGTCACCGGTGTGAAAAAAGTACAGCATGGGAGAGAGCACAGCCCCCTGTGGCACTATAGCGAGGATCTCTTTGTTGTCAGACAGAGAGCCCTCTAGTATAACCTGATATGTTCTGTAATTCAGGAAACACAGAATCCATTGAATCAGACCCCAAGACAGCTCAAACGCGACTAGCTCATGCAGGAGACCTTCGTGCCATACACGGTCGAAGGCCTTCGAGATGACTAAGAGAACGACATGAACTTTTCGAATATGATTTTTCTCTGCGAAGGTATTTTCGACCAATCTCAGTGTCTGTAGCCCAGTGGAATGTTTTCTCCTGAAGTCGAATTGTTCACCAGGCATTCGGTCCTCAGCTCCTTCGTTGAGTCTTTGCGGATCAACCCTTCCAGCCAGCGTAGCCGCCGACGAGGGCAGGCTGATCGGGCGATAGTTCTATGGGAACAGCATGTTTTGGGATCATGACAACGATCGTATGCTTCCACCTTCTGGGAAGTATCTGAGGGCCAACAAAGTGTTCATGATCTGAAGTAGACTTTCGACACAGTTGTACGAAAACCTCTTCAACAAGTCATTGGTTATTGAATCGACCCTCGGAGCTTTTTTGGCCTTTGCGGCCCTGATATACTCCTTCAGCTCTTTCACAGAAGCTGGGCGGATGTCATCGTCGTCATCTTTTCTGAAGATACGGTGAACACGATCTCACAGCTGAATAGCGCGGTCGAAGTCATCATTGTGATCAGAGTTGAAACTGACGTTCCATCGTGTCGGCATAGGCCAACGCTTTGTCGGCGGGGAAGTAGCACACTTCGCGCTTCTCGTGAATGTGTGAGGGAGCAATCTTCTTTCCTTTGAATCTGTGGGTGACTCGCCAAGGCCCGTTTTCCGCAGGCTCAAGGGATTCCAAGAGCTCCCCCCACCTATCGTTTCGTTGATCAATGATGGCCTGTTTGACTTGATTGGTCATCCTACTTGCCGCCTTTTTGTCTCCTAGAGAAAGAGTTCGTTGATAGAGCCTTCTCAGGTGATTTCTCTCCCGTACCAAGGCGTTGATACGAGAGGAAAACTCGTTGTAGCTCTTCAGCTACGGAAGTGTGAGCACTATCGTATGTTACTTTTGGATCTGTGTCCATTTCAGCATTGTTAATAACGTTTCCACTAGGTGCGGCCGTCTCGTTGACCCGATTTTGAGTCTTTGGACGTGAGGAGGCCTCTGACACGGAATTGTAATTTCTAGACTCGTCCTTGACGTTGTCAAGAACCGTGATTTTCTTGGCTGATTTGGCTTTGTCCTGACGAATCCATTCGTCAATACGATGTTTGAAAACGTCAAGCAAGGAAGAAAAGCCATCGTTGAAACGTATCTTATTCGAGACAGAAGAGGAGAAGGAAGTTACACTTTCGTTGTCACTAAATTCACGCTCTGAAAAACAGTCACGGGCAGGCGGGGTATTAGTCACATCCTGTTTACGAGTTGTCACCAAGTGACAGTCGTCCCCAGGATTCGACACTGGTTTGCCGAGCAAATCTGACTGGGTCAGGCCCAAGGCACAGATTAGTTGGCTTACAAAACCAACAATTCGCCTTTTTCCTTGCCAGCCAGGCTGCATAGCAGTTCATCCATACTGCCGTAACTTCAAAACGTACAAAGAACACAAGAAAAAGCTTTGAGCAAAATGAACGCTATGAAAATGATATGTACAAACGTACTCACCAAAAGTGTAGTAGTCTGCTCATCACAACAGAAATGGCACAACGCACGTCCGCACTCATGAGCTGGTGCAAACGAAATACTAACTTTTATTCGTGGATTTTGGTATATTTATACGCTTTTGGAAATAGGTGAAATTCAATATAATCTGCTTAGCGGCGAAAAACAATCGGCAGTTGCTACATGCGGCCCTTCGGAATATATAATTCATGACCTTATTAATATTTCTTCAAACATTACCGACTAACATTGATATTCCTTCTCAATTATTTAGGCTTGCGGTTATTGCCTCATTGTTCCATGAACTTAGATTCCTTCCGCCTTCGCAAGATCGTTTGTTGTTTACATTCAAAATCTGACCTATTTTACGACAATCTTCAACAAAAATGTCTTCTAGAAAAGTGTTCTCAAGTCTTTATCTAATTTTCGTCTTTTACAAAAATTCATAAATGGATGAAACAGTTCAACTATGTCTTTCGCATGATCTAAGGTAAAGTTCCACTCTACCTATGTATCGATATACAAGATAAAGTAATGAAAAATCGCCGTCGTAAGGAAAGGAGAAACAAAATAAAATTTGATATATAAGTTTCGAGTGTGTGGAATTGGCCGTGGTGGTAGTGCGCCCGACTCACGATCGGAAGACCGTGGGTTCGATTCCCGCC